>ML404358.1:0-59078 GCA_005239525.1 Nicotiana knightiana | reverse complement strand
ATGGCGTACTTTCATGTACGAAAACATGGGGTTTAACATCACCCCCCCCCCCCCCTTGGAACATTCGTCCTCGAATGCTGACTGATGTGCTTATCAGTCTCATAACCTATAGCTCTTGTGAATACTTTAATATTATCCTTACCATCTACGAAATTGTTCAGCGAATAAATTCAAAGACCAGGGCATTTCCCCCTTTAGGCCTCTTCTCACATCACGACTTGTGATCGGAATTTTTTCAATCTCTTAACTTTGACTACCTTCTGTGATGCATGACTATGTCCTTTTATGTGCGGCTTCTCTCTTCTTTTTTCATTCCTGATAGTTTGTCTAATTCCATTATTAGATTGTGAACATGATCTTTATACTTATAAGAACCGATGATTTAATCTTCCGTGTATAAGTTAAACTCTATACACTAAATCATATACTATATTAGTAAAAGACACAATCGAATATATGATCTATTTAAAACCTTATTAAAATTGAATAAATAATTGTTCCATAATAAATGTTATATCAAAACCAAAATCCATAGTCAATAGTATATATCCCGACAATCTCCCACTTAGACTTTTAATCATGACAATTATTAGAATATACTATATCTAGATGCATGGTTAATTATATATATATATATATATATATATATATATATATATATATGCCCAAACATATGGGGTATACCAGTGTCATGGTGGATTGAGAAGAATAAAGGAATGGTTCAACAAAAAGACGGATTTTGGACTCTCATGGATCATGATTCACGAGGATGATAGTGATCTTTGATTTTTCTAAAATAAACTCTTCTTTTTGGAATATCATTCTATGAAACCATTAGCTATGACCTGTGTAACGTGATATATATCATTTTGGTGAATTACTGGCCATGGCCATGCATTACCATCTCAATGATAAGTATAATATGCTGACTTCTAATTGCTTTGTTCATGTGGTTGGAAGCAGTTATAAGCAAGAAAACTTAGGGTTGGATGTGTACATTAGAGACGTCTAGGACAAAGATTCTTTGCATTTTGCAAAATACTTGCTGCATATGTACTCTTTTATTTACACCTTGAGGACTAGATGAAGAATATTGTTGGGGGAAATCAATAATTTACTGGGTGGGGCTGATACCAGAAAAAAGAAATTATAATTTCTTTTCTTTTTCATGCTTCCATCTTTTGATTTTGATTTTCGCACAACGTAACAAACAATATTGAGTTCATAATTTGTTTGATAATCTCTTGGTTTTATAATAAAATTACTAACTATACATAACCTTCTAAGTAATACACAAGTTATGTCAGAGTTTGAGTAAAATCAGTAGATTAAAACTAATTGAAATAAATGAGTCATAACTAAACTTGTCTAAGATTTAGTTGGAGGAAGATGAGTTAATTCAGTCAAAATTAGGTGGAGCAGTGGGTAATATAGTGGGTGTTTTTGTCCGTCTTCGAATGCACGATGAATTTATATGCATTAATCATAACCATATGTTAAGCTTGTGGATAAGACAGTGAGAGGACTATAGCAATATAAGCCAATAATATAATGCTTGGAAATTATAACAATATTGAAATTTAAAACATAGATAAAACAGAGAGGCAGTAAGCCACCAATAATTCCAATGTGTGAGGAGCGATGACCGACAACAAAGCTGCCGCCCAGTTTGAATCTATTTGTCTCTTCCTTTTATTCTCTCTTCTTTTTGTTTTTCTCTCATCGCTCTATCTTTTTTAAAACAAAAATTTGCTTATGTATATGGCACAATTAAACAAACCCCTATCCATATACATTAAAATCCAATATATAAAAGCATAAACAAGGAGACATAAGGTCTTATACTCATTCTATTTTTCTATCTCACAATATTATGACTTTGGTAGTTGTTACAATGTGTTGTTGTAACATCAAATTCTAAATTATCTAAACCTAAACTGGCAGATCTTGTAAAATACAGAAAGTTCATCCTTTGTAATTTCATCGTTATATTCATTTAGCCCAAATGCCAATTTCTTTATTTTTTTAAGAAGTAAATCTGAAGAAAAAGTGTGTATAAAAGTTGGACTGCTTATACATATCATAGTGTTGCGGTCAAACGCACACGCAAATTTACGCGGTCGTCAAGTAATAAAATTACTAAAAGTCGGATGTCGAATCCATGAAGACTTGTTATCAACTATTAACTAAATTAGACTATCCTAATTATCTGAACAAGAATTAAACCTAGAAGTATGTGAATCTAAACTAATTAAAATAAAAGAAAACAAATAGTGAACTTTGAACAAAGGAAAGCAGATTTTTATGAGATCAATGTAATGAAAACGATCTAAGGTCATGGGCTATCTAACAATCTTACTGTATTAATCAATTGAACTGACTAATTAATTTATCTGATTTATTGGTTGGCGGGGTTAATATCACTCATAAGAATTTGTTGATCTCCTACTCGCCTATTCAAGCTAACCCAACACCTCTATGTCTATAGAGTTAGAATCAACAAGAATTCATTTATAATTTTCGTATAATAAACAAGTAAGGCAATTAGCATATGTCTATCCTAACCGTGAATCCATTCCCCGATAACCGGGTTCAATAACTTGTTCTACTCAATCCTATGTGCAATCTAGAATTTTCACTTTCAAGTTCAATTGTAGATTTGTTGATAGTATTCAATTGGTGATCAATCAATCAAATAATTAAGCGCATAGTTGAATAAATAAACCAATATGATAAATTAACAAGTCAAAATTAATATTCGAATAACAATAATCATGAAAGAACTACAATCCTAGAACATGAAGTTTAGCTCCATATAGACATGGTAGCTAAACAAAAATCATACAAAGAAACATAAAATTACTAAGTTTGGCGGAAGAAAGATGGAATCTCGTGAGTTTCAGCGAACACGGCAACTTAGTGCTCTCCCTTGGTCAAATGTCCCTCTCAAAAACACTCTCTCCCATCCCAAATAGGTTTAGGACCCCTTTTATACGAGTTGGGGTGTGTATGACCGAAATAACTTTGTCCCGCACGAAATAGGAGACTTACCATCACCCAGCGTCCAGGGTAACGCGGGGCGCTGGAAATTTTGTTGCTTCTAGAAGTTGTGCCACAGGTAGTGTCCCGCGCTAGACTGGGCGCTACACTGTCCACTTTTCTCCTTTTGTTCTCTTTTTACTTCGAATCGTGCACTTTTGTCCCTCATTGTCTCTAGATGACTCCTACACATAAAAATATCATGAATTAAATAAATCATTACATTACACATCCGAAATCTACGAAACATGAGTAAAATGCGAGGGAATATGCATATAAATATACATACTTTAAGCCTAATATCAATATCCCACACTTAAACTCTTGCTCTCCCTCGAGCAATGGAACTAACAACTACAACCCAACACCGTACACATAAATTATGGAGGAGCAATTCAATTTTTCTTCAACACTCTACCAACGACCATGGTTTATAGAAACAATTAAAATCTAGCATATGCAATCACATACACTTCCCTTTGCTAATGTCATTCTTCAAAAATATTCAAACAAAGACATCATGCTCACAACAATCCTAGCATCAAAAACCGACTCAATGTCATAATGTACTCATGGCTTAAATACCCAACATCATAGAGTAGTCTAATAGCATTACCTATCCCTCGTGAAATCATGTGCCCTCACAACAAGTGAAACAGAGTAAGTTGGATCCACACATTCACATCAAATGCTGAAATATATATTAAGGACTCACAGTCACATATAACAAAGAAAATCACTCACTCTCCCAAAAGAAGTCACATGCATCCTATTGGTACCATAGGCTTGACCTTAATGTAAATCTCTACTAATGTAAGTTCGCTCGATCTAAAATTAATTAGGAGTTTTCATGATTGTAATGTGGGATAAGGGAGGGGTAGGATATATTTAGGAATAGTGGTTCACCCTCCTAAGCACTTTAACACATCACTTATTCAACATTAAACGCATATTTCCTCAATCCAACTTCAACTTCACAAACAACATCACCCCAAAAATATTTATTTTTTTCTTTAAGCACTATCGTCATTTATACTCCGCTAGCAAAAACAAGATATTTATTCATCTACATTTTTTTCTTATTCTTTTTCTATTTTTTTCTTCTTTTTTCAACTATTCTTTTTCCTTTTGAAATTTCCACTAATAGCATATTATTTTACAAAGCAAATGCACCTTTCTTCCTTTCATTGGTTTCACTCAAAAGCCACCTCACACTTAGTCTTTTTTACTTCTTTTAGCGCTCATTTCACAATTAAAGTACTTTAAGAGGTAAAATGATCAAAACAATGTCAATTAAGGATAAGAAGAGTATAAGCTTGTAATGTGGGTGCCAAATAAAAGTCTATAGACTCAAAAGGGTTAACTAGGGATAAATTTTATTTATGGTAAGCAATAAGCTCAAAAAGATCTAAGAAAGCTTAAAATCATTTTTCAAACCGAGCATCTCCTAAAATTTCGCTTCAATTCACATACCGGGCAAGTTCTAGACACAAGTATAATACATAGACTACACAAAAACCTCACCACACATGACACATGACTCACTAAGGACGGTCTCATTCTGACTCTCAACTAATGCAAGTATTCACGGAGCCACGAGATATTAAACATTACGCACAAAGTGAACATAAGTCAAGTAAATGAGACATAGGCATCACAAGACATGCTATCCAATCTATACAGGCATCATAGACAATTTCAAAATATAACGAATATATTACACATGTCAAAGCCTAAATATGGTACTATCAAACAAGTCAATGGCGCCTAGGATTCTCATATATCTTCCTCCATTTATTTCCTAAATCCTAATCTACTCTAAAAAAATAAAAAACTACTACCCGCTTCAAACTACATCGCATGAAAAAAATAACCGAGGCAAAAAGAAAATCACTTGGTATTATTACTACCTAAAGAAAACTAAAAGATATAATTTTTTGTGTTTTTCCATTTTTCAATTTTTATTTTATTTTCTTGTTTAAACTTTAATCCCTCAAGAAAATTGTCTAGGAGATTCACTATCGGAAAAAGTTCAATTTCTTTTTCTCAATTTTGTTTCCGATTATTCTATTTTTTTTAATTTTTTTTTAAACTAAGCTAATAAAACTAGTACTACTATACTATACCATTAATTATATTAACTATGCATATAAAATAAGAAGCTAGCTAACGATCAAACGATTAAAAAAACTAACCATATACTAATATAATATTATACAAATCACATAGGCTTTTTTATCCTACAATTAAAAGAGAGCAGTATCATTAATGCACAAACAAAGCAAAAATAGCAAGAGTGGACAAAAAACTCCCTGAAAGACCAAAGACCGAAGCAGCTCATGGGGTACTCAGACTTCTCGCAAGGATGATCATTTCTGTTGGTACCTCACACTAGTTCCAATCATCTGACTCACTTTTGTGCATCTTATAGCCTTGCTTCCTATACTCATAATCCTACATCATAAAACAACACTACAAAAATAATAAGAATAAAATAAAAATAAATCAAAATAAAAGAAAGCAGTAAAGTTGGTTGCCTCCCAACAAGTGCCTAATTTAACATTGTGGTGCGACGTGAATCATTTTTTGCCTCCACCACGAACTTATGAATTGTACCCTAACGGGGCATCCAGTCTGCGGGTATGCTCCAATTGTGGGTCTACAAAGATAACCAGGCCAAGTAATAAATTTTTCACTCTGCACTTCTCGCCCTTTAGATGAGAAATCTAATTTTATCTTTCTGGCACAATAAATTCCAAAATGTAGGCACCTTATTTCTCGTCTGTTGACTCCTCCAAAAGCTCATATGACTCAATTTTTGTGTCATCATCCAAATACAATATCGAAAAATGTATGGAATGAGAACTAATACGCCCAAACTCTAGAATTTTATCACTATTTACGTCCTCATATGTATACACACTAGAATCTTCAAGTGCAATAATATTTACTTCCTCACATGACTCTAGTGTATCTTTCTCAACTTGGGCATCATCAACAAAAATAAGGTTGAATGATTGACTCTCCACTTTTAGCTCCTCAATTTGGCATATAAGCTCCTTTTTGATCTTCACACAACTCATCAATATTTTGTTGGGCGTTAAACGCAACAACCTTTGCACTCAATTGAGCTTCCAAGTCGTGAATAGTTGTGCCAAATTTGTCGATCTCTTGTCCCAATTCAGCTCTTCTTTTTATTATGTGTTTCATCCCATCACTAATTTTCTCTTGAAGACCCCCAAAAATCCTCTAATAACTGCAAGTACATATCCATACACGAATCATATTTCACATCTTCCACTTCGTTATTAGAATCATCATAAGAAGAGATTTGGATAGGATAACAACACTTAGGACAAATATTCCAATAGCCACAGCAAAAGTACAGGATTGAGATGGTGCACACAACTCACTCCTAGGAATATATTTGCATTGTCGCCACAAGTGGGGCCCTTTACAATATGGATAAAGATCACAAAAATAAGAATACTTATCATTCCACTACTTTTCTTTTAAAGATGCCATGTAAAAATAAGTAATATTAAACTAAACTAAAAATAGAAACTTGAAAAGATAATAAGTAAAATTCTAATCTAGAAAAATAGCTAATTCTAAGTTCCCGACAACGGCGGCAAAAACTTGTTGCGGCCAAACGCACACGTAAGTATATGCGATCGTCAAGTAATAAAGTGACTAGAAGTCGGATATCGAACCCACGAGTACTTGTTATCAACTATTAACTAAATTAGACTATCCTAATTATCTTAGCAAGAATTAAACCTAGAAGTATGTGAATCTAAACTAATTAAAATAAAAGAAAACAAATAGTGAACTTTGAACAAAGGAAAAGCAGATTTTTATGATATCAATGTAATGAAAAAGATCTAGGGTCATGGGCTATCTAAAAATCCTACTGTATTCTTTAATTGAATTGACTAATTAATTTATCTGATTCATTATTTGACAAGGGTTAATATCGCTCATATACATAAGAATATGTCGATCTCCTATTCGCCTATTCAAGCTAACCCAATGCTTATATGTCTATAGAGTTAGAATCAACAAGAATGCATTTATAATTCACGTATAATAACCAAGAAGGGCAATTAGCATATGTCTATCCTAACCGCGAATATATTTTCCGATGCACGGGTTCAAGAACTTGTTCTACTCAATCTTATGTGCAATCTAGAATTCTCACTTTTAAGTTCAAAATTCTAGATTCGTAGATAGTATTCAATTGGTGATCAAGGAATCAAATAATTATGTACATGGTTGAATAAATAAACCACTATGATAAATTAACAAATCAAAATTAATATTCGAATAACAATAGTCATGAAAACCACAACCCTAAAACGTGGAGTTTAGCTCCACATAGACATGGCCAAAACAACAAATCATACAAAGAAACATAAAAATTACTAAGTTTGTTGGAAGAAAGATGGAATCTGATGAGTTCCGGCCTCCACGGCGGCTCCGTGCTCTCCCATGGTTAAACGTTCCTCTCAAAAATATTCTTTCCCCTCCCAAATAGATTTAGGACCCCTTTTATACGAGTTTGGGGGTGTGTAGCGCCGAAATAACCTTGTCTTGCACGAAATAGGAGAGTTCCCTTCACCCAGGTCCCTGGGTAGCATGGGACACTAGCCCTGGCGCTGGAAATTTTGTTGCTTCTGGAAGTTGCACCACAGGTAGCGCCCGCGCTAGCATAGGCGCTACACTGCCCACTTTTCTCCTTTTGCTTCTAATGGTGCACTTTTGTCCTACATTGTCTCCGGATGACTCCTACACATGAAAATACTATGAATTAGAATAAATTAAATTATTACATTACACATCCAAAAAATATAAATTTCAGTAGAATGCGAAGCACTATGTATATAAATAAACATACTTTAAGCCGAACATCACGTTGACAAGCCAAGATTTAAATCTGGCGATGCTTTAGTAGAAGATATATTGTAGAGTACTTAGGTCCAGTT
Source organism: Nicotiana knightiana (assembly GCA_005239525.1). NCBI lineage: Eukaryota > Viridiplantae > Streptophyta > Magnoliopsida > Solanales > Solanaceae > Nicotiana > Nicotiana knightiana. Next base: position 51,054 of record ML404358.1, on the reverse strand, counting down.
TTTAGAGGTCGTTGTCGATCCCAAATACAATTAGATCATGGCCCCAAATAATGCAACATAAATAAATATTTTTTCTTGTGGACCATTATATCTATTGTTAAAGAGAGAAATAGGAAATAATCGCTTGCTTGGAGTGAAAAATAATCCAATCGCAGGTATATTAGGTAATTGCATCTTTGGAAAAAAGAAAATTTGAGTTTGAAGAAGAGGAACACGAAAGGGATGGAAGCTTATTCATAATTTCGTTGAGTATGCTTCAAAGCAATGGCAAACTTGTTGACTTTTTAGCAAAATACTAATTCCTCCGTCTCAGTTAAGGTGTCTTAATTTAATTTAAAAACTGAAATACCTTTTAAAACAGACTAAGAGAAAGTAAGACATCTAAATGGAAAGTAGTATCATTAATTTGTTACAACCTTGATAGTGACTCGTGTCGAATAACTTCTATTAAAAACCAAAATAGATTTACTATTTGAATGTCATATACGTTCAATATTCTCTCAAAAACAAAATAAGTGAGAATTCTAACATCATTTATTTTGTTTCCGCTTTCTTTTTGCCATTTTGGATTTCAACAAAGTTTGATGAATAAAACTAATAGGAATATTTAATGGAAGTCGACTTTACACCTTTTAGAAATTTCTGTTTTTAAATTTGGTACGATATAAAAAAGTTTAATTGGGTGTGATACAACCTGAACTTTGCGTAATTTTTATTTTATCCACATAATTCTTTCCTAGTACTAAGGGTTTAATGGCTATATTGATACTTGCACGTTATTGGTTCATCTTCGCATGTTAGACTATATTATTTTAAACTCAAGTACTCACAGTAAATTTTGTGTGCAATTTAATTTTTGCCTAATAAAGTCTTAATGAAGCATATACTTCGTATTAAGAACATCTAATTATGAGGATTATTATGAATAATTTATTTAATGGAGGTTCATTTTTTCTGCTAGAAAAGAAATTAACTCTTTTGGAAAACTAGATTTTCTTCTCCTATAAACAAAAGACTCCCATGTCTCAATTATATCAAATTCTATGTGTTTATCCTTAAAAATGGATAACAATTGAATTTATATGCAGTTTTAAGGAGATGTGGATTAATTCAATACGAGTGATCAATAACGTTAGATATAAGTGGATTAAAAATAAAATAAATAATCAAACCAGTTATGATGTTAAGTTCGGGCTCGGATCTGAGCTTAGCGATTGTTTTGCCCTCGATTTGGAGCCAAATATATGAAGTGCTATGCACAAAAATAAGAACTTTGAATAACTTGGAAGAAGAGAAAATAAATCTATATTGCCTTGATACGCGTGTTACAATATTTTAAAATCACCTCCTTTATATAGTAGGAGAGTTTCATTCCTAGTACAATTCTAAGAAAGGTAAAAATCTTCTTTTTCGTTAATCACTGATCCGCTGCCGATACGGGCCGAGATCCACGCCGTGATATTCGGTTGGGCGCTGATATCACGGCCCTTTGTTAGTCGTGTGCAACCGTTTGGTAATGCTTTTTCGAGGTCTTGGAGCTCGAACCAGATTTGGGGAGGGGGGAGGGGTAGTCTCGATGGCTCAGATGGTAAGCGCTTCGTTCGGGCCTTAGTACGAGAGGTTCCTGGCTTCGATTCCGATTCCAAGTAATTGTGTCCTTGCTTTGTTTCTCCCACCGGGAAATCGGGGTACTTGTTAGCCCCGGTTTTATTAGTATACAGATAGTCCCCTTGTTTGCTAGAGAGTAGGTTTGCCGAAATGATAGATGAACCCCGGTTCCTTCCTTCAATCGAGATGGGGGATAAGACGAAATGTCCCGTCAGTCGTATCGTTCTGATTTCAGACACGTGTCAACTATCAACTAGTCGCCTCTGAATGTGAAACGTTATGTAATTCCCTATAAAAGCTTCGACCCTTTGCTCTTTTTCCACTTTCCGATCCAAGCTTCCACCTTCGAATTCTCTAGTTATTACCAACTCTTTCAAACCTTCATATTTTCATCTTTGATCTTCAAATCTTCATAATTATTTTTAGATTCTTACCTGAAACTTCATTTTATCTTCAAATCTTCATACTCTGTTCTTCAGGCTTCAAACTTGTTCCTTCAAACCTTCACACTTTTTCTTCAAATTTTCAAATTTTATCAGATAGTAATGGCTAAAACATCCAAATCAGTTCCTCAACAGGCTGCCTCTTCATCCCGGTTGCAAATGCCGAGGTAGCTTGTCATGACCCAATTTTCCAAGCTTAGGGATCGTGATGGCGCCTAACACCACACTTGCTAGGCAAGCCAATATTAGAGTTCTCTTAACTATTTCCTTTAACTAACCATTTAAAAAAGATAAAAAAATTTTAAATTAATACTTAATCTAATGGCTTTAAATGAATAATTCACAATATAAAAAAAATAAACAATTAACTACACCGAGCCATGAACTAATTATATAGATAAATCCAAAAACTACCCCAGAGTATGGTGTCACAATTCACGAACTACTAAAGAATACTACAAATACTTGACTGAAAGCAATGATGTAACTGTTTTGAATATAATAAAACAGCGTTTATGAAAATAGGAGAAGACTCTTGGGATCTGTGAACGCCGGCAGATATAACTCGCGTCTCCGAATAAATGAATAGCCGCTCCAAATATCTCTACTGCTGACCGGTACCTGGATCTGCATAAAAGAGTGCAGAGTGTAGTATCAGTACAACCGACCACATGTACTGAGTAAGTGCCGAGCCTAACCTCGACGAAGTAGTGACGAGGCTACGGCGGGACTTTAGCAATATAACCTGTGAAAATAATATATAAAGCAAGAAGAAAATCTAAATAAATAATTAAGTACTGCAACAACAATAAAATAACTCAGCTGCCTTTTTCAGGCCTCATCTATAACCAATTCTCAAATAATTTCCAAGTTTTCAAACTTCAACTTTAAATAAAAGTAGTGCCGAAAATATGAAGAATAGTAAAATAAACATTTAAGCCTTTCAAATCTTTATTTTCTTTGAAATTTAGTAAAAATATAAATATTATCCCTTATTGCTCCTTGTTACGGCGTGCAACCCGCTCCCACCTGTTCACCCTTATTGCTCCTCCCTAAATATATCATCCTTATTACTCATGTTGCGGCGTGCAACCCGATTCCACTTGTCCACCCTTATCACTCCTTGTTGCGGCGTGCAACCCGCTTCCACCAGACATCTTATATCAATTTATTCATAAATTTCACAATTTAGGCCAAGCCTTTCAGAATATTTTTGTCTCAACAATTATAAATAAGAAACTGTATTTTTCTCATAACTTCATCAATATCCTCTCAACCATGAAACCAACAGGGACATAAATATGTATATATATCTCGTAAAAATAATGCCAAACCGCTTTGTACCACAAGGGAACCAGCTAAAACAACCAATACTCTTTCCAAAATAACCACAATAATATTTAACAACAAAATAACAAGGCCAAGTAGTCATAGAAACAATAATGAACATAGAACAATTAAGACAAGAATCAATTAAGTTGGGAACGGGAAAGGGATCATGTTTAATAGGAAATTTGGTGGTGCATAGATACTCGTCACCTCACCTATACACCACACACATGCATTTCACATAGCAAACAAGTGGGGATTCCTATTCCCTCGAGTCAAAGTTAGACCAAACACTTACCTCAATTTCGTAGGCCACTCACTGCTCAATTACTGCTTTTCCTTTAGAATCTTGCTCTAACTTATTCGAATCTAATCATAATTAACTCGATATCATTAATTAATGCTAAAGGAACTAACTTTATTGAAAAATATAATTTTTTCTAAGTTTTCTCAAAAAAAGTGAAAACCAGACCCCGGGCCCCTTTGGTCTAAACTCGGAGTTCGAACTAAATTACGTTCACCCATTCACCTACGAACCCAAATATACAATTAGTTTTGAAATCCGACCTCAATTCGATGTAAAAATTTGATTTTTACAAAATTTTCTAATTCTACCCAAACCCTCAATTTTTACCATGAAAATTCTTAGTTTTTGCTTTAAAAGTGATGAAAACAATCAAGGAATTGAAAGAACAAAGTTTAGAATTGATTACCTATGACTTGGGGATGATAATTAGTGAAGAAATTTTCTCCTAGGGATGTGGGGTTCGAAAATATGAAGAAGATGAAGGTCTGCCCGTTTTTAAAAGAGTTTATATATTGCTGGGCATTTATTCTATGCGTTCGCGAGCCTTGGCCGCTTTCGCATAGGCTTAATCCCCCAGGCCTACGTGTTCGCGAGCCACATGCCTCTTTCGCATAGTGCAATTGCCAACCCCTCCTCCAGGTCCCAGCTAACTCTGTGCATTCGTGACTGACCTGGTGCGTTCGCGTAGAGTAAACTCCCAAGGCTCCGCGTTCGCACCTAGGCCTATTCATTCGCATAGTGTAAACCAGCCCCCTTCCCTGTTTGTTCTTCGCGTTCGCGTGGGTTACCACGCGTTCGCATAGGGTAAAAACCCAGGCACCAGATACAACAAACTACAATAAAAAGTTCAAGTGTAAAAATATCATGTGGCCTATCCGAAACTCACCCGAGCCCTCGGGGCTCTAAACAAAACATGCACGCAAGTCTAAAAACATCATACGAACTTGCTCGTGCGACGAATTCATGAAAATAACATGTAAAACTATGAATTAAACCTCAAAACTCATCATTTTTATCAACAAATCTTAAAGTTCATAACTTCTCAACCGGATGTCCGAATCACATCAAACGAACTCCGTTTTTTAACCAAACTTCACAGGCAAGGCCTAAATATCATAACAAACCTGTATCGAGCTCCGGAACCAAAATACGGGCCCGATACCAATGGTTTCACACATTAATTCTTTTCTTTATTTCATAAATATTTCAGCAAAACAATTTCTTTCAAAAATTAATTTCTAAGGCTTGGGACCTCGGAATTCATTTCCGGGCATACGCTAGAGTCCCATATTTTACTGTGGACCTCCCGTGATTGTCAGACCATAGATCCGGGTCCGTTTACTCAAAATGTTTACCAAAATCAACTATAATCAAATTTAAATTCTAAAAATCACTATTTCTCATATTTTCATATAAAAGCTTTCTGGTTTCACGCCCGGACTGCGCACGCAAATTGAGGAATTTAAAATTAGTCTTTTTATGGATATTTAGCATATAGCGGAGTCTAAATTCATAAAATGACCCCTTGGATCATCACAATATCCACCTTTAAAACAAACGTTCGTCCTCGAACGAACATAGAAAATTACCTGAATTGGCGAACAATTATGGATATCTACTCTACATGTCCGACTCGGACTCCCAAGTAGCTGCCTGAACGGGCTGGCCTCTCCACTGCACTCGAATTGAAGGATAAATCTTAGATTTCAACTGACGAACCTGTCAGTCTAAGATGGCTACTGGTTCCTCCTCATAAGTCAAGTCTTTATCCAATTGGACAGAGCTGAAATCTAACACGTGGGACGGGTCACCATGATATTTTCGGAGCATAGACACATGGAATACCGGATGAACTAAGGATAACCCTGGAGGCAATGCAAGTCTATAAGCTACCTCCCCCACTCTATCAAGAATCTCAAATGGCCTGATATACCTAGGGCTCAACTTACCCTTCTTCCCAAATCTCATGACACCCTTCATGGGCGACACACGAAGAAATACTCTCTCTCCAACCATGAATTCCACATCACGAACCTTACGATCGGCATAACTCTCTTGCCTAGACTGAGCTGCACGAAGTCTCTCTTTTATAATCTTGACCTTATCTAAGGCCTCCTGAACTAAGTCTGTACCCAACAACCGAGCCTCTCCCGGCTCAAACCATCCAACTGGCGATCTGCACCATCTACCATATAACGCCTCATAAGGAGCCATCTGAATGCTCGATTGATAACTATTATTATAAGAAAACTCCGCTAACGGTAAGAACTGATCCCACAAACCTCCAAAATCAATAACACAAGCGCGGATCATATCCTCCAATATCTGAATTGTACGCTCGGACTGCTCGTCAGTCTGAGGGTGAAATGTTGTACTCAACTCCACTCGGGTACCCAACTCACGCTGAACTACCCTCCAAAAGTGCAAAGTAAAATGCGTACCACGATCAGAAATGATAGACACGAGCACACCATGAAGGCGAACAATCTCCCGGATATATAACTCAGCCAACCGCTCTGAAGTATAAGTACTTGCCATAGGAATGAAATGTGCTGATTTAGTCAGCCTATCTACAATAACCCAAACTGCGTCAAATTTCCTCTGAGTCCGTGGGAACCCAAGAACGAAGTCCATAGTGATACACTCCCACTTCCACTCAGGAATCTCTATCTGCTTAAGCAAACCACCAGGTCTCTGATGCTCATACTTTACCTGCTGACAATTTAAGCAACGAGCCACATACGCAACAATGTCCTTCTTCATTCTTCTCCACCAATAATGCTAGCTCAAGTCTTGGTACATTTGGAGACACCTGGATGAATCGAATACTCGGAACTATGAGCCTCCTCAAGGATCAACTCACGAAGGCGATCAACATTAGGCACACATAAACGACCCTGCATCCTCAAAACACCATCATCTCCAACTGTAACATGCTTGGCATCACCGTGCCGAACTGTGTCCCTAAGGACCGCCAAATGCGGGTCATCATCCTTTCGCTCTCGAATACGCTCAGTTAGATAAGACCGAGCGACTGCACAAGCTAGACACTGCTAGGCGAAATATCCAACCTCACGAACTGATTAGCCAACGTCTGGATGTCTGAAGCCAACAGTCTCTCACCAACTGGAATATTCGCAAGGCTACCCATACTCACCTCCTTTCTACTCAATGCATCGGCCATCACATTGGCCTTCTCTGGGTGATGCAATATAGTGACATCATAATATTTTAGTAGCTCTAACCATCTCCGCTGCCTCAAATTACTATCCTTTTTCTTGAATAAATATTGGAGACTGCGATGGTCAGTGAAAACCTCACACGACACGCCATAAAGATAGTGCCTCCAAATCTTCAATGCATGAACAATGGATGCCAACTCTAAATCATGAATGAGATAATTCTTCTCATGGACCTTCAGCTGTCGAGACACATACGCAATCACCCTGCCATCCTGCATCAACATTTCTCTAAGGCCAACTCGGGAAGCATTACAATACATTGTGAAAGAACCCGAACCTGATGGTAATACCAACACTGGTGTTGAAGTCAAGGCTGTTTTGAGCTTCTAAAAGCTCGCCTCGCACACATCTGACAATTTAAATGGGGCACCTTTCTGAGTCAATATAGTCATAGGGCTGATATAGATGAAAACCCCTCCACAAAACTACGGTAGTAACCCGCCAAACCCAAGAAACTCTTAATCTACGTGGCTGTAGTGATTCTAGGCCAGTTCTTGAACGCCTCTATTTTCTTAATAGTTGTTTATAGCCAATTATAGAATTATCAAATAGCTTCACATCAATAAAGAAAATCTCCTTTCAAACCTTCATAATACTGATAACGAGATGCGATGCTTGAGGACCTTGTAATTATATACCCAAATTAACGTGTCTCATTTAATGCCACAAGGGCGGACACCTACCTTGTAGATTAAGGCTCAATAATAATAGTACGAATTTGGAAAATTATGCACAGATAATTATTGATTTATTTATATATTTACTTATTATTAGTATTGCTTTTATTATTATTCATTCATTTATTACTATGATTATTATCATTATTTTATACATAAATTGTTGAATAAGCCTAACAGGCATGACTCCCTACCAGTATTATAGTAAAATTTTAATTCACAAGGGAGAATTTAAACACAAGAATTTCCATCACAAGGATCTCGTCCTTGCATAACTTCCACTGCGGCTCGTAGCCCGATTTAAACATATCAAATCATATTAAAATGCGAGGAACTCGCCCTCAATTCTGAATCACAAGTAATATGCATATCGTGCCAATCAAAATATTCCATTTTCTTCTTATAAATATTTTCCGTTACAACGCGTTCGCATAGGGTAAAAACCCAGGCACCAGATATAGCAAACTACAGCAGAAAGTTCAAGTGTAAAAATATCTCGTGGCCTATCTGAAACTCACCCGAGCCCTCAAGGCTCTAAACAAAACATGCACGCAAGTCTAAAAATATCATGCAGACTTGATCGTGCGATCAATTCATGAAAATAACATGTAAAACTATGAATTAAACCTCAAAACTCATCATTTTCATCAAGAACTCTTAAAGTTCATAACTTCTAACCGGGTGTCCGAATCATATCAAACGAACTCCGTTTTTTCACCAAATTTCACAGGCAAGGCCTAAATATCATAACAAACCTGTATCGAGCTCCAGAACCAAAATACGGGCCCGATACAATGGTTTCACACATTAATTCTTTTCTTTATTTCATAAATATTTCAGCAAAACAATTTCTTTCAAAAATTGATTTCTAAGGCTTGGGACCTCGGAATTCATTTTCGGGCATACGCCCGAGTCCCATATTTTACTGCAAACCTCCCGGGATCGTCGGAACACATATCCGGTTATGTTTACTCAAAATTTTGACCAATGTCAACTATAATCAAATTTAAATTCAAGAAATCACTATTTCTCATATTTTCACATAAAATCTTTCCGGTTTCACGCCCAGACTGCGCACGCAAATTGAGGTATTTAAAATTAGTCTTTTTATGGCTATTAAGCATAGAGAGAAGTCTAAATTCATAAAATGATCCCTTGGATCATCACATAGCTTCTACCGAGGCAGATGTTTCCGAAATGGCCGCTCCCGAGGTGGCTGCCCTCGAAGCATCTGCACCCGAGGTTTCTCCCGAGCCTCCCATGATAAGATTTATACCCGGGAGTTGCTCAATCGCAAACGATTTCAAAGTCGAGAAACCCTCGTCCAAACAGGATCGGGCAAAGGAGCACACACTTATATATGCTCCATTATCGAAGATGTCCTTCCCGTGGTCCGAAAGGACTGCAAATGGGAAGGCAAGGACGTTGTCCCCAGGCTCGAGGATGATACTACTACCACGTGTTTACACTTACTCGTTCACGCTGGTCCTGGTAGACCCGGTGATTCTGGCCTTTTGTAAGAGGTATAAAGTGTGCCTCGGGCAAATCCACCCGTCTCTTTGAAGGATCGTGTTCCTCCAGCATTTTTTCGAGAGACACTCTGAATCCTCTTGGTTCACCCTCGACCAACTGCTCCGTCTATACAGTCCCCAAATTTTTTGAGGCGGACTAATCAAGCTCACTCGCTGGGTCAGCAAGGCCCTCTTTTCGAGTATTGACGAGGATCGAGATCAAGGTTGGCAGGGGCGATTTATCATTGGTCCCTGGAGGACATTGACCCATGAAATGATCATGTTAATGATATATATATTGAGGTTCTTCTTGTTCGATCTGTTTGTCAGAGTCCTAGTTCCTGAAGTGATTTTTGGCTCAATCGCTCAGAAATTCCTAGAGATGCCCGTTATTGAATAATCAGGCCACTTCTTCTCTTAATTATCGACAGTCCTCGATCCTATGGCCATGAGTGCCATGATACTTACACATCAATCTAGATTCTTTGAGGGTAAGGCCGGACGGTCGAGGCCACTTGGTATCTTTGATGCGCCCGATGGCAGATACGATGCTGGCAGCATCGACATTAATGTTATATTCCGATAACTTTGGTGCCTCCCTCACCCCGAGTGGCTTATCAAAACTGTTTTTGCTCATCAATCCCCGGATACTGTGGCACTCGATTGCTCTTCTTTTTGTTCCTCGTAGGGTGACGCCCAAATCTGTTACCCCTTCGTTATCCAGTATACGATTGGTACCAATCTCTGCTCGGTTTTGGCTCATGATCGACGACTTTACTAGACCTTTCACAGGTTCTGATGGGATAAACTAACTCAGAAGAGGCCCCAAGCTGATCGTCCTCGACTCTGATTTTTGACTGGTACCTGTTGTGGACGTTGGCGCAAGTTACCGCCGGGTACTCTACCAAATTTTATTTTAACTGCTGTGAAGTCTATCATGAGTGAACGCCTGAATGGCCCAATCATCTGCAACCCGAGGCAAGTCCATCCGTTCCATTTGAAACTATGATACGAACTCCTTGAGCATTTCATTGTATCTTTGCTTTACCTTGAAAATATCCGATTTTTTGGTCTCGACCTTGATGGCCCCGGCATGAACTTTCACAAAAGCATCTGCAAGCATAGCAAACGAATCAATAGAATTTGGGGGTAAGTTGTGATACCATTCATCGCTCCTTTTGAAAGAGTTTCTCCGAACTTCTTCAGCAAAACCGACTCGATTTCATCATCGTCCAAGTCGTTCCCCTTAATGACGCACATGTAGGAAGTCACGTGCTCATTTGGATTCGTGGTTCCGTTATATTTTGGAATCTCAGGCATATGAAACTTCTTCGGGATTGGCTTCGGTGTCGCGCTCGGAGGAAAAGACTTTTGGACAAATTTCTTGGAGTCCGGGCCTTTCAATATTGAAGGCGCTCTTGGGATTTGATCGACCCGGGAATTGTACGTCTCTACTTTCTTGTCGTTTGCTTCAATTTTCTTTTCACCTCCCATTTGGTTAATGCCTCGAGCATTTTCATTACTTCGGAGCTGACACCGGTCTCAGTTGCACCCGGTTTTTTGTGACTTGCTCATTTCTTCTGGATGGTTCGGGCTCAACTCTGTTGGGGGTGCAACTTTGATTTTGCAGTTGCGCTATCGCCACTTGTTGGGCCTGTAACATTTCAAAAATCAACCGCAGATTGACCTCGTCACCTTCGCCTTCTGGCGTCCCTCGAGCCGTTGTTCAGGCTCCTCCATGAACGTTGTTCTCAAGGTCAGTAGGCAGGTTGGCGTCGATGGCCACATGTGAATTAGCATCAACTGAGTCTGCAACTGGGACTCCGTTGGGATCGGCAAGGGCACCTCATTGCTAGGTACCATATTATTGTTTTCACCATGATGGCCAGACTCAGCATCAATGTTTAAGTAGCAAACTGAGAGTTTGACATTTTTCAAGCTAACCTAAAATTAAAATCTTAAAGAACAAGCGTAAAATAAGATGCGTTATGGAAGTTTGTATCAAACCACCACTATTATCCTTATCCCCACAGTGGGCGCCAAACTATTTACCCTTAAAATGGATAAAAAATGAATTTATACGCGGTTTTAAGGACATGTGAATTAATTCAATACGAGTAACTAATGACATTAGATAAGCGGATTAAAGATAAAATAAATAATCAAAATAGTTGTGATGTTAAGTCCGGGCTCGGATCTGAGCTTAATTATTGTTCGGTCCTCGATTCGGAGCCAAATATATGAAGAGCTATTCACAAAATAAGAACTTTGAATAACTTGGAAGCAGAGAAAATAAATCTATATTGCCTTGATATGCGTGTTACAATATTTTATTGAACAAAAGTCATCTTCTTTATATAGTAGGAGAGTTTCATCCCTAGTACAATTCTAAGAAAGGTAAAAATCTTCTTTTTCATTAATCACTGATCTGGTGCCGATACGGACCGAGATCCACGCCATAATATCCGGTTGGGCGCGGATATCACGTCCCTTCGTTAGTCGTGTGCGACCGTTTGGTAATGCTTTTTCGAGGTCTTGGAGCTCGAACCAGATTAGGGGGCGTAGTCTCGATGGCTCCGGTGGTAAGCGCTTCATTCGAGCCTTAGTACGAGAGGTTCATTGCTTCCATTCTGATTCCACGTAATTGTGTCCTTGCTTTGTTTCTCCCACCGGAAAATCGGGTACTTGTTTACCCCGGTTTTATCCGTATACAATATGGTAATAAAAATATATATCTACTATTCTATCTACATCTCATGCTCTTTTTTCTATTATTTTATAACTGCGATAATTTCAAAAGGCATTAGGCATCAGAAATTAACATGTCCTATCCAGAACACACTCTGTGGCTTTGTATTCTCCGTCATTACATCGTACAAAATCCATGTTTAAAACATTTGCTTGTTGCATATGTAGTCCGTACTTTGTTGGCAGTAGTAAGTACATCAGAAAAATGAAAACTTTTATTTTTGTGCATTGAAGTTTGCATCGTTTTATTTACAGTTATATCTCAATTTTGAGTAAAATTATCCGCCATTATTTCACAAGAAAGTTTGAAAGATTATTGTTATTTTGTGGCTTGAATTATGTCCTTGTATATTTAGGAAAATCATAATCCCTATAGGTTTAGAAAAACTCATTGTCCTAATAGATTTGAGAAGGAAAACCTATCATCCTTGTCAAATTGGGAAACTTTTCTCTTATATGCTTGAGACTATTCGGGATCTATATATAGGGGTTGTAGTTGGGGATCCTAGAGATTGTATTGTACTTTTCTTCTCATTCATAGTGGAAAACTCTCTCTGCTTTTGCCCCGAGGATTAGGCTTACCCGAACCTCGTTAAATCCTTGTGTTGATTTTCTTCTCTATTTGCTTTGTGTGTGATTGTGTGCTAGTTAGCCCACGATATTCCGCAACAATTGGTATCAGATCAAGGTTCGAATTTTTACATATAATCTTCAACAAAGTACGAAGTAGAGAAATTTGATGGGGGTTCTAGTTTCAGTCTATGAAAGATTAGGATGAAATCGTCCCTGGTGTTACAAGGATTATGGAAGGCAAATGATGAGGATTCTCCTGAAGAGATGAAAGAGACAGAAAAGGCAGACCTAAAGGAGAGGTATTTGAGTGCGATTTTCGTGAGCATTACAGATAGCGTTCTTCGGGAAATTGCTGAAGAAACTTTTGCAGCAACAACATGGAAGAAGCTGGAAGATCTGTATTCTAAGAAATCGCTAACAAACTGCCTCTACCTGAAAAAGAGGTTATACAATATCCGTATGAATGAAGGTACACTTGTTAAAACTCATATTGATGAGTTTAATTCAATTATAATGGACCTGAAGAATGTGGATATCAAAATTGAGAGTGAGGATCAGGCCTTGATTGTGTTATGTTCTTTACCACCATCTTATGATACTTTTGTCGATACGCTGCTATATGGAAAAAATAGCATTTCACTGGAAGATGTTAGTAATGTACTAAAATATAAAGAGTTGAAAAAGAGCTTTCCAGACAGCAGAATTGAGGGCGAGGGTCTTGTGATTAGAGGAAGAACACAACAAAAGGACTTTAACAGGAAAATATCAATTGCCAGATCAAAGTCTAGAGAAAGAAAGAAACAATGTTATGAGTGCGGGGAGCAAAGTTACTACAAGAGAGATTGTCCTAAGCTAAAGGAGAAAAGAGGGAAGCAAAAAAATAGATAATTCGGCAAATATTGTTGACACTGGAAATAATTCTGATGATAGTGACTATGTAGGGGAAGTTTGTGTTGTGAGTTCTAGTCATGGGCAGAATTCTTGGGTTCTTGATTCTGGTGCTACTTTCCACATGTGTCCACACAAGAATTGATTTACAACTTACAAGCAAATGAGTGAGACTGTCTACATGGAAGATGATAATCCATTACCAGTAGAGGGAGTTGGTAACATCAAATTGAGAATGTTCGACGGAACTATCAGAAATATTGAGTGTTGGCATGTTCCTCGGATAAAGAAAATTTTGATTTCTCTTTCGACTTTGGATAATCAAGGGTATAAATTTCACTCCGAGAATGGAATACTTAAGGTGTGTAAACTCTTCATGGTACTCATGAAGGGTAAAATACATTCTAAATTGCATCATCTTCAGGCCAATGTGGTCGAAGGGGAAGCTGTTGTAGCTTCTGGAAAAAGTGATCTGAATTAGTCTCAGTTATGGAACTTGCGACTTGGCCATATGAGTGATAATGGATTGTCTTTGTTGAGTAAGAATTTGCTGAATGAGTACAAAAATCAAGTTTTGAATTTTTGTGAGCATTGTGTGTTTGGTAAACATACAAGGGTAAAGTTCAGCAAGAAGGCTGAGCACAAGACCAGAGACAAGTTAGATTATATACACTCTGACTTGTGGGGTCCAAACAGAGTTCCCTCCAAGAGTGGTGCCAGGTATTTTATGACTTTATTGATGATTACTCAAGGATGGTGTGAGTGTATTTTCTGAAAATAAAAGATGAGGCATTTCCGACATTTGTTAAATGGAAGACGATGTTTGAAAGGCAGACGAAAAGAAAAGTTAAGCGTCTTCGAACTGACAATGGGTTAGAATTTTGAATTTTGAGTTTGATCATTTCTGCAATAGAGAGGGCATAGTGAGACATCACACTTGTGTCGGAACTCCACAACAAAATGGTGTTGTAGAACGTATGAATAGAACGCTTTGTGATAGGGCACAGAGCATGCTTTCACACTCATGTGTTAGCAAAGATTTTTGGGTTGAAGAAATCAATATAGCTTGTTATTTGGCCAACAGATCTCCATCCACGACTATTGAGTTCAAAACTCCTTTTGAGGTATGGTCCGGTTCGCCTGCTGATTATTCAAATTTGAGGATATTTGGTTGTCCTGCTTATGCTCATGTGAGGGATGGAAAATTTGAGCCGAGGGCAAAAAAGTGCATATTTCTAGGGTATGCAACTGGAGCGAAAGGTTATAGGTTGTGGTGCACAGACCAAAAGACTCCAGGGCTAATTATCAGTAGGGATGTAACATTCAATGAATCTGCCTCACTGGGCAGTCATAGGGAGAAGGCAATATCAGAAACAGATCGTGGTGTCAGTGACCACATAGAGCTAGAAATTGAATTTCCACTAGCTCAGCCCAGTAGTTCTAAAGTAGAGGAAGAGGAGGAGGTGCAAAATATTGATCAAGATGATAATGTTGATGCACCTGCGCAACAACAACCATATAGAATTGCAACAGGCAAAGAAAAGAGAGTGATCAACCGACCGCAAAAGTTTGCAAACGTAGTTGATGGGAATCTTCTTGGATATACGAATCCAGTGAGATTTGCTTTGGCAATTGCAGAGACCGTTGATGCATTTGAGTGTTATAGCTACTCAGAAGCTATTCAGAGTACAGAACCAAATCGATGGATTAGTGATATGGCTAAAGAGATTGAGTCTCTTAACAAGTTTAGGCGTTGCCTAGACGGCAATGGATAGAGCCCTTACGAGGACTGAGGGCAAGGTAGAGAGACGTTGTTCCTGTTGATGAAGAGAACTCAAGTCAAGGGGAAGATTTGTTATTTTGTGGCTTGAATTATTTCCTTGTATTTTTAGGAAAACCATAATCCCTATAGGTTTAGGAAAACTCATTGTCCTAATAGATTTGGGAAGGAAAACCTATAGTCCTTGTCAAATTGAAAAATCTTTCTCTTATATGCTTGATAGACTATTCGGGCTCTATATATAGGGTTTGTAGTTGGGAATCCTAGAGATTGTACTGTACTTTTCTCCCCGAGGATTAGGCTTAGTCGAACCTCATTAAATCCTTGTATTGATTTTTCTTCTCTATTTACTTTGTATGTGATTGTATGCTAGTTAACCCACGATATTCCGCAACAATTATATTAAACCTATAAGAATGTAGTATAAATCAAACAGAATTTGGAAAGACTGTCGAGGTCTTACAAAAGATTTAGAATGAAAAAGAGATGTTACCAAATTTACATAAAGTGTTACATCAGCGAACAAAAAGAAATCTTTACAGATCCAATTTTGTAAAAAAAGAAAATCTTATACTAATTTTGTTACACCTTGCTTTAATTACAAGGAAGACTTATAGTTGGTCTCATATATTAATTATTAGTAGCCTAGTTGGCCTAACGTGATTGCTCACATTGTTCATAGCCTGTTGGCGACTAATTTCAACGTTCTAATTAAGAGTATATGTGCCTTTATCTCCTGAGGAGAAAGCCATTCGTTGGTTTTTTTTCATGGCTTCTTCTTATTCATCGTCTCATTCTTCATCTTTAAAATTATATTCTTGGAACACTGCAATTGCCTGCGTCTTTTTATTATTGAACTTTTTTCAAGCCACTGAGGGATGCTTCAACTCCATTATTAGTTTTGGTGATTCGATTGCTGACACTGGAAATAAACTTCATCTCTCTCAAAACAAAACTCATCTTCCACATTTCGCCGTGCGACCTTATGGTGAAACCTTTTTTCATCGTCCCACCGGTCGGTTTTCTGATGGCCGTCTTGTTATAGATTTTATTGGTACGTACAATTTTTCAAATTTGTACACCAAAAATTCACACTAATATATTTTTTTTATGTACTATATTTTTTCTTGATTGGTTTGTAGCTGAGAGTTTGGGGCTCCCATTAGTGCCACCATATTTGGGAGGAAAAGATCAAAGTTTCAAGCAAGGTGTGAATTTTGCAGTGGGAGGAGCAACAGCACTTGATTATGCCTACTTGTTGGAGAAGGGAGTAAGGCCCGATAACAATGTGTCTTTGGGGACTCAACTGATTTGGTTCAAACAAATGCTCTCTTCCCTTTGCAAATTCCCTTCAGGTAGTATGATAATAATTATCCACTTGACTACTTTATTAATCTCTAATTACGATACTTCTTGATTTGAAAGAATTAATTGCGAACAAAATATACAAATTCTTAATCACATTTCCTTTATTTCTAAATTGGCATTTATTCAAGGAGTCGCAGGTTCCGTTCCTGCCCGGTACGTAACCACATTGAAAGTATCATCCCCAATATAAAAAATGTTATCCTAATCAATCCAAGGTCGTCATGGCATGAAATAAATATTATTTAGGAGCGATTGGAGATGTTACTTCTTTTGAATTTTTCTTTCATCAGCTTGCAACAGATTACCTACCCTGAATATAAAATAGGTCAAAGTTCTCTTATATAATTCCTTTTTCTTTTCTTTTTTTTCATTTTCTCTTTTTATTGTTGCGCACATGCCCTGCTAATTTTCTTTGTGTTGTTCCAATTTTATTGGATGTCTTCAAAGGCGGGCCCAAAATTTAGACTTTATGGGTTCAGATTCGCAATTCTATCATCTCATCTAATTTAATGGGTTTAATTATTTGTACGTATTTAATTATTTTTAGACAAAAATACCGGGTATGAGCAAAAAAGTTATGAGTTCAATTAAACTCATACCTTTTACACTGCAAACGCCTCTGGACGTCTCCGAAGTGACATCTCTTATATGGCAAAGATTACTTTTCGCTCGCGACCAAAATTATTTATATTTGATAGCAGTCAAAAATATATATATATATATATATTCGCTAAGATCTACAATATGCACATTTCCAAGAATAGACCGACATGTTGAGAACTTGTCACGGATAACGACGAGTGATAGTGTCCTTTTCAGTTTGTTGAGAAAGTAGAAATTAGACGGCAATGAATGCACGTAACACTAAGGAAAAAAACGGAAATGCACAAATATTGGTTAAACATTAGGTGGATACCTGCGGCAGTAGATAATGAATGTAATAGCCATCCATGAGAATTAGCGCACGTATCATTATCTAACAACCCGTTTTTAGCTACTCATAAATTTAACTTGTACGTAAAATATATCTACGTTTGAAAATATATTTATTGTTGTTGATCCTCTAATGTTATTACAAGTAAGGCTCATGCCTTAGGCCCCCAAATTGGGGCCCCTATTTTTTTTAGAAATAATAGGTTTATAAATATTTTAAAAAATAATATTTAATATTCATAATACAAAAGGTAGAATTTTTCATATAAAATGTAATAAAACTTTTTAGATACATCAAAAAAGTAACAGTTTGGCTTACTTAAAATTGGGTAAATGAATAGCTTTCTTAATGTTACAATTAAGTTGATTTGACAATTGTACTTTTTATTCATTCGGTTAATAAATTGTAAATAATCTCTTATCTTCCTTAATTTGTCCAAATCAATCTTTATTTTTCTCAATCTCTTCATATTTCAGAAACACTTATATCTTTTTTATATTCTTACTCACTTCCTTTCTTCGATCCAAAATTTTATTATTCATCTTCTTTCTCCGAGATTGTATTAGTTCAAGTATTCAATAATACTTTTAAAATTTTAGGCCTAACATTAAATTTTGACTTTAGGCCACATATGTGCTTGAGTAATTCCTGCTCTAAGTGGTCAAGATCACGATAGGGTGGTGGGTAGGGTAAACATATGTTGTTAAATTTGATTTACTTGTATTGTGATATTTTAAGTGTATACAGCACACATAGTAAATTATACAAGTTTGAATTGTGTGAGTAAAAATTTCCACATGAGGAAAGTGATTAAATTAATTTGGATGAACCAAAAAGGTAATAATGTCTTTACTGAGATAAAAGTGGTATAAAATTAATTAACATCTAAATTTATACTATACTTGGAACGAAGAACGATTTGCTATTTGCAAAAGAACAGAAAAAAGACCAAGAGTTAAGAAGGCATAAATAATAAATATTAAAGACGCTTATAATGTGCTAGTTTAAGTTTTATTCAACGTTTGTCAATTACTATTTCTTTTTATCGCACATAGAATGCAAGGAATTTCTACAGAAGTCATTGATATTGGTGGGAGAAATTGGAGGCAATGATTTCAACTATGGTTTCCTTGGAAATAGCACTAAGGAAGAGGTTGAATCATATGTTCCTGCAGTCATCAACACTATTAGCTCAGCTATACAGGTAAGATCAATACCAAATATACTGCACGTGTGGGATATACATATAGTACTATTAGCATTCTTGTCTGATATTGTCACGATCTAAATTTCTCCCCGTTGGGTATTATGATGGCATCTAATCTTAGGAACTAGGTAAGCCTAGCATTTTCACTGAACAACAACAAAAATAAAGGAATTTTAAAACTTTCGAAATAGAATTCGTGACAGAGTTTACATTTCTCAAAACCCGATAAATAAAAGTCATAAGCTCTACGAAATCTTTCTATCAAATCTAAGTACAACTGTCTAGGAATAAGTAAGTACAGTTGAATAGAAATAAAACAGGAAGGTGACTCCGAAGCCTGCGAACGCAACAACAGGTTACCTTGAGTCTCCTCAACAACGATCTATGCNTAAAAAGGCAAGATGTATAAATGACCGATCCAAAATATCTATCTAAAGATTTCTCAATGTAATTAACGATACGATCGAATAATACGGAAGAAAATTCAATAATCACGATCAACGGACAGCATAATAGAAATACACGAAGAGAATGGAAAGGATGCAATCCAAATGGCGGGAACTACAACCCAACAAAAAAACAAAGGCAACTCAGCACTACATCAATTCATTCACTTCAGGCCTTAGCCAATGACTCAATAAAACTGGTCAAACTTTCGAGTGAAAACCTTTAAATCGTGAGTTCATTTTGAAAACTTTAAAGATATAATCATTTCGGAATATAGAAATTTCTTCTTTGAAACATACTTTCTTTGAATGTATATTTATATATTTTTATAAAGAGAAATTTTTATAACATAGTCTCTTCAAATACGGGTTGTTCAAATACACTTTCCCAAATACTGCTCTTTCAAGTATCATCAAATACGTGATGTTCAAAATATATTTTCCCAAGTACTGCTCTTCCAAATATCATCAAAACACGTGGTGTTCAAAATATATTTTCCCAAGTACTGCTATTTCAAAAATATCATCAAAACACGTGATGTTCAAAATATATTTTCCCAAGTACTGCTCTTTCAAATATCATCAAAACACGTGATTTTCAAAATATATTTTCCCAAGTACTGCTCTTTCAAATATCATCAAAATACGTGATGTTCAAAATATATTTTCCCAAGTACTGCTCTTCCAAATATCATCAAAACACGTGGTGTTCAAAATATATTTTCCCAAGTACTGCTATTTCAAATATCATCAAAACACGTGATGTTCAAAATATATTTTCCCAAGTACTGCTCTTTCAAATATCATCATTCTGCAAGACAAATATTTTTCAGATATACTTTCGAAAAGAAGTCCTTTAGACATAACTTTTCCTGGAGATAATTATTTTTCGGTTATACTTGTCAATATATATATTTATATATTTCGATTCAAATCTCCTCAATCATAAACTACCGGAACTCAGTCCGCCACTCAGAATTTGTCGTGCAATGCAGTACAGGGGAAAAGCTCCCGGATCTCTGTCCGTAGTCCCAATCTAAATATGCGATGCAGTACAGGGAGAAAGCTCCCGGATCTCTATCCATAGTCCCAATTTAAATATGTGATGCAGTACAGGGGGAAGCTCTCGGATTCCATAGTCTCAATTTAAATATGCGATGCAGTACAGGGGGGAAATCTCCCGGATCTCTGTCTGTAGTCCCAATCTAAATATGTGATGCAGTACAGGGGAAAGCTCCCGGATCTCTGTCCGTAGACCCAATTTAAATATGCGATGCAGTACAGGGGGTAAACAACCAGAATGCGACAGAAACAACATATATTGCCACAACCGGTGCAAAAGCAAACAAGGTCGAATACAAAGTGCGATGAGCAAATCAATACAAAGACTTAAATCACAAAAGTGGTAACAACTCGCTCGTAACATGTAGCCACCGAGAGGAATGCCAAGCACAAAGAGAGAACAACATAACGAGGGGAAAACAAGACAAATATAGCAACAATTCTATATATTCAAGTTCGCAATCAAGAAACCAAATCATCCCGGCAAGGGAATCAGCTATAACCAATCTCACTTAGACAATTAGCTTCACCGAATAAACTCAGTTTGAACAATGCTCAGTAAATAGGCAGCATATGAAGGAAGACATAGCATAACGGTAGGAAAAACAAAGTCTTCATTTAAGTCAATTAAGATCATGTAAGAAACAAGGAATGCTAGGCAAGTACTTCTAACTTGAACAGGAGGAGATGAGATTAGAAATCAGGAATTCAGATATAACAAGTTCAATTCATATACGGGGAACATAAGGACCCAAAAATCCCTAAGGGAAATCTATTTGCAAATAAGTTAGAGTACACACTCGTCACCTCACGTACGCGGACTACAATCAACATAGAACACTCAATCTTAAGGGGTAGTTCCCCCACACAAGCTTAGGCAAGATACTTACCTTGACTGCGCTAATCAACTCAATACCACGCTCTTTCCACGAGTACCCAACTCCGGGTGGCCCAAATCTAGACAATTTGATTGCATAGAGTAAATATCATCACAGGGAAACAAAATAATTAATAAGTCCGAAGCTAATACGCGAAATTAGGAAATTCGCCCAAAACGTTCCCCGGGCCCATGTCTCGGAATCGGGTAAAAATTATATTTTCCGGACACCCATTCACTCGCGAGTCTAAACATATAAAAATCTCTCAAATCGGAGGTCAAAAACCCAATCAAAACTCAATAATTTGGTCTATGGAGTTTATCCCATTTTCTACCCAAAATTTTCGAAATTAAAGGTTGGATTTAAGATTGGAATCATGGAAATTGGTCTATAATGGATAGAAATCACTTACCCAAGTTACCCAGGTGCAAAAGTCTCCAAAAATTGCCTCTCCCAAGCTCTCCAATTCGAAAATGGTAAAAATAACATAAACCCTCGGATCTGATATAATTGCCCAGCAATTCCGCACCTGCGCCCCTGAGACCGCACCTGCGGAAATACCATCGTAGGTGCGAAAACCCACTAAAAAGCCAGGGGTTGCACCCGCGGTCAAATGGCTGCACCTGCGGAAAACAAACCGCACCTGCGAGGATTGGGGGATTGGGCTAAGTCTGCACCTGCGAGCTCCTTGACGTACCTGCGTGTCCGCACCTGCGGAAGGTCCATCGCAGGTGCGAGACACCAGAACCAGCAATGGTTCAGTTGTCTCCCAAGTGCTATTAGCACCTGATGAGCATCCTAAACGTACCCGAGGCCCCCGGGACCCCGTCCAACCACACACACAAGTCATATGACCTAACACGGACTCGCTCGAGGTTTCAAACCACATAAAATAACACTAACACGATGAACTAAACTAAAAATCCATAAAAGTTCTTCAAACTTCTACAAACATTAAGTTTTGCATTTAAGGTCCGAATCACGTCAATTTAGGTCTGTTTCTTATCAAATTTTACATATAACACATATAAATCATATCGAACTTGTACCGGGATTCGGAATCATAATACGGACCCGATATCATAGGTTTCACCTCAAATTTCATTTTCAAAAACCTTTATATTTTTCAGAAAATAATTTTCTTTAAAAATTCATTTCTCGGGCTTTGGACCTCGGAGTTCGATTCCGGGCATACGCCCAAGTCCCATATTTTTCTATGGATCCTCCGGGACCGTCAAATCACGGGTCCGGGTCGTTTACGAAAAAACGTCGACTGAAGTCAACTTTATTCAAATTTCCAATATAAAATTTTCATTTTTATCAGTTTTTCACATAAAGGCTTCCCGGCTACACACCCGGACTGCGCATGCAAATCGAGATGGGATAGAAGGAGGTTTTCACGACCTCTGAACACAAAATTAGATAGAATATATGGGATGACCCTTTTGGATCATCACAAATATATTTTGCAGAAATTGGAACTTTTTTTGTAAAGAAATCCTTCGTATTATTTAGCATGTGGTTTACCAGTATCTATGATCGGATTATTACTGGTGCATTGGATGGTACAACGTTATAGCGAGCCTAATCAATTATTGAAAATTTTGGTAGGGTTTTCTCATATTATAACTACACTAGCATAACTCCAGCTATTCACTTGTCACAAAGTTTCTTACAACAAATGTTCATATGTTCATATCTAACAATTTGTCTTTTCAACTCAATAACATAACTCAAATTATAGCATTCACATATGCATTTTCGTCATGCTATACCTTAAGTCACATAGTTAGGTTAGGTATTTTATGTGAATGATGCACTTGGTTGAATATTAAATTATTTATTCAAAGGAACATGAATCGATTTTCTCTTACTACTTTTTCTCTTTTTTTGTGGTGCACTCGTATTCTAAAAATGTTACATCTCTCTAGCGAATTCGATTTGTTCGTGTCACTTGACAATTTGCTTTTGTCAGTTCTTATACATCTCATATCAACATGTATACAAACACCGCGGCATAATTATGAGGCAAACATTGCTTCAAAATAATAAAACATAGTAATTATTAGGAAATCACATGGTGCAGGAACTAATCGAGTTAGGAGCAAGCACACTGGTAGTTCCAGGGGATTTGCCAATTGGATGCTCAACAGCTTATCTGACAAAATTTATGCATTCAGATAAGGAAAATTATGATCCTAAAACTGGTTGTATCAATTGGCTAAACCACTTCGCCCAGCATTACAATGAGCTTCTTCAAAAGGAACTTCATCTTCTTAGAAAGCTTCATCCTTCTGCTACAATCATCTATGCTGACTACTACAATGCAGCCATGCAATTTTATGTGTCTCCAAGGAGCCATGGTAATTTTAATTTCTTTCTTTATTAACAAGTGTATTATCAACAATTGCAAAAGAAATTTAATTGAGGTTGAATTGACAAAAACTTGACTGTTCCTGCTCTTTGGAGCACTTAATTAACTGTCTTCATATTTAAGAATTTTAACCTATCTATATTCAAATTTACAAATTAAGTGACACAATCAAAAAATCCACTGCTAAAATAGATGGAAACTATGATGGTATTTTTGTGTATATTTTTAAATAAGCGATGAGTTATTGGTCATATAATTATATATATATATATATAGAAGGAAGCGAAAAATCTTATGATTAACTACGAAATATATATACTACAGGTTTTACAAAAGGAGCTTTAGATGCATGCTGTGGAGCAGGAGGGCCATACAATTTTAAATTTTCTGCAGTATGTGGGGATCCACCAGCAAGAAATATTTGCAGTACCACTTCACTGTATGCTAGTTGGGATGGAATGCATTTTACAGAAGCTGCCTATAAATGGATAGCCAGAGGTCTTTTAGAAGGCACTTTCACTTTTCCTCCCCTCGCTAAAATTTGTACTCCTTTTAATCCAAATGTAAAACCATTTTGACTCTTAAGCATGACAAGTATAAAATCATTTGTCTACACTAGCTTGTATTGATATTTAAAAAAAAAAAATACTACTATAGTAAATGAATTATTTTTGAGCTGTAATTCGTGTAGCGTCTAACTTGATATTTCATCATTCAGTCTTTACTCTTAAATTCACTCATAACAATATTTAAATAAGCTCATTAAGATCAATAACACAGAAATGATACACACTTCGATATCGATCAACAAGGAATGTAGCTAGAAATAATAAGGAACCTGAGTTATGACTCCTTGCTGTATAAACTCTACTCCTTCTAGTCCACTTTAATTGATTTTTTAGTTGTTTTCACATGTATTAAGGAATCCATGTTTAATTTTATCATTAATTAACAATGAAATTAGCCATATTGACATTAATTTGTTCATTGACAATATAACAAGTACTCCCTCCGTCTCAATTTATTAGTCGTGGACTCTTGGGTCCTCTCAAGAACCCCAGGTCAGTACTGACCCTGCTCCCTCTCTTCACTTCTACGTTGAGCCCTTTCCTGTGGTTGTGTCTGAGATGAGATCTTCATCTGAAGAAGAAAATGGGAATAGTGAAGAGGATTATGATAATGTGGCGATTGCTAGCTTTATCAGAGTTAGGAGTAGACCAGTTGCCACTCAAGAGCCAAATCCTAAAAGACATACTACAAGGTTGCAAAAAAAGGAGGCTCTTGAGTCTGCTATTAAGAAAAGCCAAGAACATCAAACGAGGGGGAAATTGGTGAAAGATAGGAAGGTTGTGAATGAGAAAGTAGTGCTTATTGTCACTGTGGATGATGAAGTGACGAGTAACTTGGTTCTCCGACTCGCAAGTTCTCACAGAAGCACATTATCTCCAAGTCTAAAAGGGGATCCTCTCTGAGTGCTGAGAGGCTGAACAAGATTGAAGGTGGTAACTCTGGTGAAAAGTTAGTGGATGAATCTGGAGAAAAGGTGATGGAAGAATCAGTTGAAAAGGTGTCTGAGAAGTTTGTTGAGAAGGGAAAGAGTGCTCGCAAATCAGTGAAAATGAAGGTTGATACCGATGAGGAACCTGGTTCCTCCAAGAAGGTCAAGATTGATGATACCTAGAGTCCTGGGAAAGAAAAAAATGAAAAATCAAAAGGTGATGTGGGGACATACATTTGCCCCTGATATTTTGGATATGGTTGGCATGCGGCAATTGGTGGAGATCTATGAATTTCAATAGTGGACGCACTTGTTCAAAGGTGACGCTCCCAAAGTGTAGGAGCAGAAAGTGCGCAGTTTCTATGCTGACTTCTTCACAGTTGAGGATGATCATATCTGCATGATGGTGTATGGGGTCGACTTTGTGATGGAATCTGATGTGCTAGGATCTATTTTGGGTGTGCCTGCTGAGGGATTGTCTTCGATTCAAGGCTCCTGCTCTTCAAACTTTAGAAATCCTATCGTGAAGGATAAGGCAGTCCAGCATGGGGAACGGGTACACAAGAAGGCCCTCCTTCCAGTGTACCAATTGATGTTTGAGATTGTGAACAAGGTTTTTCTTCCTCGTGCTGAGAGAAGGTCAATTACATATCGAGAAGACCTAGTTCTCATGGAAGCGATGGATGGCTACACAACCATCAACCTGCCTGGCATTATGATAGAACACACGCAGAAGGTGGCAGAGTTTAAAGATGGTAACCATGGGCTGCCTTATGGGTTCCTTCTCACCAAGGTGTTTGAGTTCTTCAAAGTCCCTTTGGGAAAAGCTAAGGTGGGCACTCGTAAGCAAACCTTCTCCAAGACCACCCTAGAGGAATGTGAGTGCGTTGATAAGGTTGGAGGGGTTGGAAGCACTTCTACCATCTCTCAGTTGATCAACGCCCAAAATAGTGCCACTGATAAGATCAGGAAGCTGAAGGCAAGGAATTCCATTCTTGAGGGTCAGTTAAGTCAAATTCAGAAGGCACCTTATTCTACTAGCTCTCAAAGCACAAAGGTTTCCCGTCTGACCAAAGTGAATTTCGATCTCAAGAAACAAGTTAAGGACCTGAAGGAGAAACTGCTCAATGAGCAGATGTCAGCAAACGCTCGAATGGACATCGTCCTCAAAGCCTTTGCTTCTTCCTCTAAGACTTCCCCTTCCAGTGCTCCCTACAAAGTGTCCCCTTCCAATGTATGTCTCTTGTATTAGTTTATGATGATGTTTATTACTGGTACATCCATTTTGAATTTGTGAATGTTTTGGCAACAATGTTACTGCTCTTTTTATGATGCCAAAATAGGGACAAGTATTTGAGGGGGAACAAAAAGAAACGTAGGGGGGGGGGTGGACAGAGTCAGGAGGAATTCAAGATATGTGTAGTCATTCTGGTCCTTAGGGGGAACTTCAATTATAAGTTTGTCATCATCAAAAAGGGGAAAATTGATAGATTATATGTACCCTGTTATGTTTTGATGATCTAACAAACTTAATGTCAAGAACTAGATAAGGAACCTGATACACATCCTCAAGTATGTGGAAATAACCAGACTTAAGCTGGAGATATAAATCAACCCTTCAGAAGTCAAAGAATCAACAAGGGAACAGATGGACATCAGTTCCCCTGGTGATCGTACCAGTTAACTCTCCAACAGATGTAAAGTTGTTGCCTGCACACGCCACAAGTGCAACAGTCAACTTCATTGGTAGATCCTGTACCCAACATGCTTGCATCATTCAAGTGATGTCACCAATGTTATATTAACATTAAACCAAAGACAAAACATCACTTGAACTTTTGAAGAATCTATTCAAGCACTCTCTCAAGTGATTAATCAATCAGGCAAGTGATTCTCAAGAGCATCAAGAACAAATAACAACATATAGCAATGGACTAGTTCCCTATATTGAATTACTACATGTCCTTAGTTGTGTTGTACCTTTGTTAAAGTTTTCTACTTGTAATTCCTACTTAGCTTCGTAAGAAGAATTGTGCAGGAAACCTTTCTAAATCATTAACCCTTGTGTTTGTGTCTTGGCTAGAGTTAGTCGAGTTGTAAAGTCTTTGTAATAAAGTTATTACGAAGTGGCTTGTAATAGGGTTGTTACAAGTTAGTGAGGGATTAAGAGGTTAATTCCTAGGTTACAATAGTTTATAATCTAAAGTTGCTCAGTAGTGAAGTAGAAATCCTACAAGGGTAGGTCGTGATTTTTAATCCCGTGAGCTGGGAGTTTTCCACGTAAAACTTCTCTATGTTATTTATTTACTGTTGTGTGTGTGTGTTTTGTGGGATCTAATAGAGAACATGTTTCTCCACATAGTCTGGTGAACCCTTAAATTATATCAACGGATGAACATTGTGTACAAAAAATGTTGGTGGAATGAGAAGAACAATGGAATGATTCAGCAGGATGGTAGAATAACTTGTGTTTTGATGGATCATGAAGAGGAAGATAATGCGTACTGATCTGTTTTTATATATAGTTTTATAATGTAAAATTATTTACATAATCAAGTTACTTAAATGGTAATTGCAACTAACTTAATCTTTTAGCATTTATTGGTGATCTGAATAAATGGTAAGTAACCTACTAATACATATTAATAAATTATACTAATGGTATAAAAAAATTATTATATAGCTTAAATCTTTTTTCTTTTCAAGTTGACCAACAGTAAGTTTCTTTCAAATATAATGTAGAAAACTATAGCAACTTGTTTATATCTAATTAAGAAACATTTACTTTTTCATTGAGATATGGGGTGATCTAAAAAGGTTTTGTTTCTACGGTATGATCCAAGGTGCAAGATCTGATTGCATTCATTTAATTCTGATTCGTCGTAAAACTGTTTTAAGATCTTGACCTTTATTGTGTGTTTCAACTTTCAACTTGTAAGAAGAAAGTGATCATGTCTCTCCGTCCCTTTCTTTTTTGTTAAAATGTCATATTGATGGTGCAGCCAGCTGTATCGTAGTACGCCTTTTAAAAACAAGATTTTACAAATTTTTTTTCATTCTCCAATAAATATATGTCCCTTATAATTTCGTCGAAGTATGATGTGGACGCACGATTAACTATCATCCATGATTAAATGTACCTCGATTTCTTTTTCATGATCTTAACAAGGCTCTGTTGATACAAAGCTCGAAAAAAGTCAAAAATTATAAGTATTATATTCTATTTTTCCTTGAAAAAGAACTAAAGATCATCATCTTCATGATCCATTAGAATCCAAGATCCATCTTGTTGTTGAACCATCCCTTTGTTCTTCTCAACCCACCACGATGCTGGTACACCATATTCATCTTTTAACGCGTCTAAATACTTGTTAACAACAGAAATATCGTGTTGCACTTGTAGCTTAAATCCTCCTTTAGATCCTTGCGTTCCAGCCACTCCGTGCAAGTAACAGTCCATATTGTGCCAACTGCTTTCATCTCCTGGACTTTTTAGATAGGCCGACTTTGTAGTATCAATGTCTAATTGAACACCAACATCAGAGTAACCAAGCAACGGATAATTTGGAACTATATCTGGGGCATTTCGGACTCTTAGAGCTCGAAGATTTTCGAGTTTGGAGAATGTTTTCTTGAAATTTTCATCTCCCACCCTAGGACTTGCAAATAGAAATGCAGTTACTGGAAAGCCCTTGTTAAATCTATTGAAAACCATATCCACTGCATTTAATGTCGCGACTGCTGCTCCCATGCTATGCCCTGTTACTGTTATGCTAATTTCCTCATTCTTGTATTGCTCTACCAATCTTTGAACTTCACCAAGCACC
Organism: Nicotiana knightiana; assembly: GCA_005239525.1. Lineage (NCBI taxonomy): Eukaryota > Viridiplantae > Streptophyta > Magnoliopsida > Solanales > Solanaceae > Nicotiana > Nicotiana knightiana. The sequence goes on along the minus strand of ML404358.1, from coordinate 22,354 downwards.
TAATTAAAAAAGAGAATCCAAAGATTATTAATACACTACTCCCTCATGTGAACTTATTTCCTTTTTGGTTCATTTAAAACAAAATAATCTCTTTCTAAATTTGAAAATAATTTAACATGAACTTTCATTGTCACCCTCAATGACAAGTTTTTATTGTTTAACACCACAAATTTCAAAAGAATTATAGCCACATAAATATTTTCGCTTGTATTAAGTTTAAAAAATCTTCATTTTTTTAACTTTATGCTCAGTCAAATGAGGAGAACAGGAATATTTTTTTGATTAATACTTAGAAACTGAATTATTAGCCCTTTAAGCAAACAAAGAAGTCTCATTTCTTGTAAGGGGAAGATGAATTTACCTGGTCTCTTGCACTAGCCTTACTGAATGGTGATCGTGAATCATTAGAAGTATAAACGGAATACCAACCGTGATGAACTTTGGGAATAGATTTTTGACCAAAGATTACAGGGGCAGAGACTTGAATAAAATCAAAATCATTAAACCATTCCATAGACTGAACACTGCCTCTCCAAGCAATTACTATATCCCTCCTTCCTAATGCTATTTTCCCTTCATCAGTAGCAACAGCAACAAAACCAACCCAATTTGACTCTTTGCTCCAAGCTTCCCTTGACAAAGATTTTATGATCAATGCTTCTGGAACTTGGACAGATGATGTCGCGTAAATATATTTAGTCACCTCATATTTGAATGGATTGGACATCTCAATCCCAACTTGAGATAAGAGGTTCTTTTTTGAGTATCTGCAACTTCCTGCATACTTTGATATTTTGTTGGTGTTAAACGCGTCTCGAGTTGCTTGTGCCATTTCTCCATAGTGAATAATGTATCGACGAAGATCATTGTCTAATGGATCTAATAAGCCTTCCCAACTGTTATTCCCACTAAGAAACCTCCATCTTTCTGCTATATTGCCCATATCCAGGTCTGCACTTTGCATCTTCTCTATATTGAAAACGAGAAAAAGAAAACAAAAGGAAAAAAATGGTCTTTGCATCTTCTCTATTGCTTTTTTCTTACTCTGCAACATCTTCCTCTCCTGTGGTATGTTATTCTTTTATTTAAATAGTTATTCTTCTATTTAAATACCCTACCCCTATAGGTTGCAAAAACGTGTCGTTTAGCTCCCTTGCTTTTATAAATTTTTACAAAAATGAGAAATTAGATACTGTTTTTGGGCCATACTCCGGAATTCGGCCGGCCATACCTTTGAAAGTTTTTATTTATATCCGGTTTCGAAAAAAACATCTTGAAATATTTAAATTTGGGGTATTTGCATCTATACCCGCTTTTTGGGTCACGTTTTAACTTATACCTACTTTGTAAAAAAAAATACAAGTGTACTCATTTTTCGCGTAACTCAGGCATACGGGCCTGAAGTAGCAAAAATTTTTGCCTGAAGTGGAGCAAAACTTCAGATATTTTTGCATGAAGCTTGGCCTGACTTGCAAAAGCAATCACGCAAACATCAGTTCATAGTGCAAATGGCAAACTTCAGTTCAATAAAACAACAGCATGTGTTGGCTGAAGTTTTTGTTTGTAATTGCTGAACTTCAGCATTCTAGTAGCTGAAGCTTTGTTTGTAATTCCTCAACTTCAGTATTCTAGGAGCTGAAATTTTTGTTTATATTTGTTGAACTTCAGCATTCTTAGAGCCGAAGTTCTAAAACAACAATGAATTTAGCGATTGATGTTGTTCATTTCAAAGATTGAAGAATGAAAAATATTTTCGACATGAAAATAAGTTACTAAAGATAAATTAGAACTAAAAATCAATGTGCATGTAAAGCTAAAATATCTAAGAGGTTAAATTATTGTGAATAAGACCAAACTGAACATAATGGGACAAACAGATATATATGAATCATCATGCTAGAACGCATAATAATATCTCAATCTTCAGCATTAAGAAAACAAAGCGGAGCTAAAATTATTTAAATAGTGGATACAAATTAAATAAAAAGTGAATATAAATTAAATGGGGGCAATCAAATAAAATACCCCGTGTAATTTTTACTTTAAATTTTGAATGATTCCATTACTTTTTAAGGCATTAGTACTGCAGATCTAACACTTGAATACTTAAATCTCACATGATTTGACCAAACATTATAATGTTCTCAAGGTTTCAAATGATATTGTACAACTAATATATTTATTAATTTAATTTTACTTGTTACACCTGATTAAATTCTTTTTACACTATCCAAATATAAAAGTTAAACTCGTCTAAATCAATGATATCGAAAGTTGTTTGGTGCAATAGTTTCGTGTTTTCCAATTGTATAGGCGAATCATTCCCACTATTTCCTTTTTGTTTTTCCGGTGTTCACATCGGATAGCTTTTTTCTGTCTCGATAAAGATGGTATATTTGATACGAAGATAAATATTTTTTGTGAAAAATATTTTTTTATAAAATAAATAATAATCTTATTTATTTTCTGATATTTGGTATGTAAATTAAGAAAAACAACTTCTCAAGAGTATTCAGTCAAAAAACAAAAGTAAATTTTTTTTTGTGTGAGGAAAGAGAAGGGGGGTGGGAGGATAGTGGTGCAGAAAAACAAAAAAATAAAAATTTAAAATTACAAAGAAAAAAAGTAAAAAGAAATAATTTTTTTTGCGGAGCGGAGAGGAGCGGGGTAGGATGAGTGGTAACGAAAAAAAATTAAAATTTGAAAAAAAGAAAAGTCTTTTTGGAGAAAAGGGGTGGGTGGGTAGGCATGTGGTGGGGTTAGATGGATGGGTGTGGGGGTGTGTGATGGGGGAAGGTTGAGAAGGAATTTTAGAAAATATTTTCTCTTATCTTAATAAGGAAAATATTTTCCTCCAATTGAAGAAAAATGAATATATAAAAAGATATTTTTTAAAATATTTAAGCCAACCAAATATGAGAAAATTAAAAAATATTTCCTGCTAAACGCACCTTATATCAATCATTTAGCTTGAGAATTTCGGCTTTTGCTTTTTGTATTTCCATTCCACACTCGGGCTGTCATGCCGACTTTATTAACCAATTTTAAACAGAAATTTCTCTCATTTCTTTTCGTCTAAATTTTCACTCAAACAGATAAACTCCTAATATTTTGTACCTCTTTATTTTTCTGTTAGTTTTCCTCTTTATCCATCCAATTTTCTCGAAAGGAGCAAAAAGATACCGGAAAGAAAAGATTGTAAAAAAGAGGAAGGTTTAAACGTTTCTGCATTCAAGTCAAACAGACAACGTGATGGTTGGATGATTGGATCAGATAAAAGCAACCAATGGGAAAAAGAATGGGAAATGCTTGCCATTTTCACAAGGCAAGACAAGAATTCCCATATGTTATTGTCAATCTAGTATCTTCCTTCTGCATGCATATTGATTGTGGCCATTGCTCAATGTTGTTTTTGGGCAATGAACGTCACTACGTTCACATTTAAAATTCTTTGCTCAATAAACTCTACTTTGATTTTTAAGAAAAGTTAAATGTTCTTCAACGCTAGTCAACGTCATGATCCATGAAGGTGGGGTGGCAAGTTTGTCATTGCTTCGAAGCATATATAGTTACTTATACATTGGAGTATTCAATGATATATTAAGCTCCAAACTATTTTGTGTTTTAATATTTTTTTCTTTTTCAAAAAGAACAATTTTCTATGACACATAGAAACAAGAAATATGGAAACAATTTCAAAGAAATGGAGTACAAAATGACTTATATTAATTTCATCTTCTTTCTTCAAAGTCCTGTTAGGTAAAATTATATATAGAAGTACAAATAATCGCATCATGTCAAGTTAAGAGGTACTATACAATTTTTTACGGAAGCATAGACTTTAGAGACAATTTTACTCGCACCTAATATTTATATCAAACAATTTTATTCAATCATAGTTAGTGCAAATTACAGTAACAACATATTTTACTTAACTATTTTAAGTGATATATGTATATACTATAGGAAAGAGATGCGTTTCATTCCCTGATTTGTGTAAATTGACATTGGGTGCGAATAATTTTGTTTTGTAATTGAGACCTTTGTGGCCTACAGATAAAACCAATGCCAACAAATGTTAGCGCAAATGAAGAAAAACTAGGAGTCCCGTGACAAAATGTACAAGAAAACAAGATAAATGAACCCCCTCCCGCCCTTAGAAACAAAATAATACATCCACATTTGAGTTCTACAACTTTGTTTGTTGTAACCTGTGCAATAATTATGCTCGTATCCTTTCGTAATGAAGGAACGGGCTTTCCTTCAACAAAGCAAAAAGTATCAACGGCATATTTAATGTTGGATCCACTGCATGTGAGTTTTCTTTGTTGCCATTTATTTCTCAATCTACTAGAATTGCACCGACAGTGTAGATGTGAAATTTAAGTTGCTTTGTCCACAACAAGAAAAAGGAAGAACAGAGGAAATAGAAAGAGATTGAGTAAGTTCGGCTGCTTGGTTATGAGTTATGACACTCTGCTATGACTAATTTCACTGAACTCATCTTACTTCAACCAAATTGATTTTTAAATGAATTTATTTATTAGTTAATTATGCACTTAATCTGCTTTAATCTTCTTAAAACTTGGCATATCGTGTGCATTAGAAGGTTGTAAAGTCAAACATCTCTGTTTACCCTTAAAATGAGTAACAATTAAATTTGTACTCAGTTTAAAGAATATCTGACTTAATTTAACACAAATGATCTATGAACAGAAAATAATTAACGTAAAGAGAAGCGCAACGATCAAACCAAGCGTGATGGACAATTAAGATGATTGCAACTAAATAAATAAGCAACTGAAGAACAATATGAACAGTAGCTAGAGAAAAAATGAAACTTTTATTGCTTTGATACGCGTGACAACAATGATTTTAAAATGAAAAGGTTCTCCTCTTTGTATAGTAGGAGAATTTCAATCCTAGTACAAATTTAAATAAGATAAAAAAATCTTCTTCTTCCAGTAAATGTTGATCTGCAGTTGATATCAACACTACAAGAAAATTGCGTATTACATGGGAATTGTCTCCATGGAAAAAGTATTTACTACTGCTTACAAACTTCGGAACTGTTCAGCGGACACGTGGAGTCGAACGTCTCTCTACAATTGTCACAACACTAGACAATGCAGGAATAGAATCAGAGCAGAAAGAAGCTATGAAAATTACAATAATCCGTCATGTTTTTATTGTGGAAAACTTGGTCACACTTTTAACCGTTGCAGGTTCAAGGACAATAGGAGATGGGTCTGACGACCTAAATCCTCTAGTCAAGCTAACACTCAGAAATCTAACCATTCAGGACCCACGCAGGCTTGGGTACCTAAAAATAAGTAATTTTGTTTTGCAGGAACACAACAAGAAGAATCGAAAAGGGATATGGTATCTTGATAGCGCATGTTCCATACATATGACTGGTGACCAACGATTATTCAAAACTGTCACCACATTAGATGGAGGAACGGTTACCTTTGGAGACAAATCAAAAGGAAACGTAATTGGAGTTGGAAAGGTTCCTCCTAGCTCAACATGTGATGTAGATGAAATGTATCTAGTTGATGAACTTGGTTACAATCTTCTCAGAATTAGTCAATTATGTGACAATGACTACGAGGTTCGTTTCAAAAAATATGGTTGGTTTATTGAAGATGAATCAGGTAAAGTTATTCTCTATGGAAATAAGGAAAGAAATGTTTATACTATCAGTAACTTAGATAGTGTTGGTAATCAAATTTGTCTAGCTTCTATTCTTGATGATCCCTGGGTATGTCATAGAAAACCTGGTCATGCCAGCATGCATACTATTCATAAACTTTCTAAAAATGATCTTGTCATTGGTCTTCCAAAACTAGATTTTTCAAAAGATCAAATTTGTGATGCATGTCAACTAGGAAAATAAACCAGATCTTCCTTTAAAGTCCAAAACATTGTTTCTACTTCAAAATCAACTTCTGCATATGGATCTTTGGGGCCTACTAGAACTGCTAGCATAGGTGGTAGAAAAAATGCTTTTGTTATAGCAGATGATTTTTCTAGATTCACCTAGGTTATTTTTCTAAGTCACAAGGATGAAGCATTAAGAAAGTTCGAAGTCCTTTGCAAGAAAAAGGCTATTATATTTCATCCATAAGAAGCGATCATGGAGGAGAATTTGAAAGCAAAGCATTTGATAACTTCTGCAATGATCAAGGGATTTCAGACAATTTCTCTTTCCCAATATCGTCACAACAAAATGGAGTGGTTGAATGTAAAAAAAGAACTCTACAAGACATGGCAAGAATCATGATTGTGGAAAATTCTCTCCCACACCATTTCTGGGCAGAAGCCGTAAGTACAGCTTGTCACATCATCAACAGATGTCTTATTCAACTAATTCTCAAAAAGACTCCTTATGCACTATGGAGAGGAAAAAGACTCAACATCAGTTACTTCCATCCTTTGTTGATACCCAATTTTTTCCCAAAATAGTTTATAAAAAATTACATATGTACCTTCAAAATCATGCATTAACAACGATTGGCATTTTTTTCACAATTTTCCTATATTTTATTAATTTATCTAGCATTTTATTTCCAATAAATAATTTCAAAATCGCATCACAAATCATTTTAAAATTATTTCTTGATTTAAATTATTGTGTATGGACCTATTTAAACCAAATTATTTCATAATTAGCCAAAATGGTATATTTTGGCTATAATTGCAATAACGTTGCAATTATAGCCCAAGTATATAATTTTATACTATTTTTACCAGAAGTTAGTCATTTGTATTTTTAAATACTAAATAAACTTTTTAAACTATTGTTTGTGCATGAAATTCATTTTTATAATTAGTATCTATTTTGCAAGTTATTTTTAATTAATTTAAGTTGGGTATTTAACAAATAGCCACTCTCATTTTAATTCTAGCCTAATTAAACCAGCCCCCAAACCCAATTATATTAGCCCAAAACCCCTTAATAATACCAGCCCAAAAACCTTGAGTCCAATCTGATGTGCCCAATCCAATACCCTATTTCAATCATGACTGTTGATCACTTAGATCAACGGTCCAGATCTCCCTTACCTTAATTAAACTAAATGACCCCCCCCCCCAAACACCTCTCATTTCCCTCACACACCCGCCGTCACTCTTCCCCTTCTCTCTCAAATCCTCTCAACCAAACCCTATCTCTCAAGCGCCGACACCGGCATAAATTCCACCTTGTGATGTTTCTATGCATTCTCCGGCCAGTCCTGGCCTTGTACGCTCCATGACTCTTCTATTTTATGAATCCTTGAAAGGGTTTCAAAGGATTCCGACCGGCTATGGTTTGAGTCTATGTTCGCTGGCATGTCTCATGCCACTTCTCGTTTGTAAGTTAGAATCTCACCTTGTTTCATTACAACTCTATGGTTTCTAAGCCGATTCTCTCATCACTGAAACCCTATTTTTTAACTCTTGACTTCTTAGACCTGTAATAGATCTGAGTATATCCTGAGTTATTTTGCTGTTTTCCTTAATGATTTCTCTGATTTTTGCTAAAACGCCTCTTCGTCTTCAAACTAGGGTTTCTTGACCCCTTTTCAAAAATGATTCTTCTTCTCATTTAAGTGTTCTTCTATGATTTTCAATATGTTTAAGCATCTATATAAGTTTTTCCCCTTTTGTCTGACTTATTATGTCAAAACCCTAAGTTTCTTGGTCTTAACCATGGGTTTTGAGTCTGTTCTTGCTTATTTGTTCATTTGATTCATTTGCATGTCTATTATTTATGAATTCGTTCGGAGTTTCTGTGATTTTACCTTATTAGGATTTTTGATTGTTGCTTCTTCGGTCTATATCATGTCTATTCTGTCAAGTCATGCTATGCTCTATGCGAATCCCTAATTTTGTGTGGTTTTCACCATATTTGGATTATTAGGGTTTCCAATTTTGCCTATTCCCGCCTATTATGTGTTTATCTCACTTATTCTCAGAAGTTTGTGTTCATCAATACCATGTTCCAGTTTGGATCCCTGATTCTATGTGATTTTTACTTTACTGTGCCTATTATGGTTCTGATTCTTGCCTTTGTCCTGCCTATTATGTATTTATTCCGTGAAATTTGTGCTGATTCTCCTTAATCAACACTACTCCTGTTTGAATCCCTAATTCCTTGTGATTGATACCCTCCATTCTCTACTGATTTCAACCTCTAAATTATTTTCTTGCCTTATTTTATGGGCGATTATGCTGTCAATCGATTTTTTAAGTACTTTCCTTAATTAGATTTTCTGAACCTATCCTCTATTACATGTCTTATACTTCTATGTGCTGATATTGTTTCCTTATGTTTTATATTCCATTCACATATGGTACCCTTCCTTATTTATTACATGTCTATTACCGTTTGAAGTTGACTCCTTAATTGAAGAGAGTACTTACATTGATTTTATGCTGATTGATTCTGATTCCCCAATCACTACATGACTTTGATTTTTACCTTTTTCTCTACCTAGTTTCAAACTATATATACATTGCTCTTTCATTAACACAAGACACGAGCACAATGGTTCAAAAATCTCTCTCTCTCTCTCACACTCAAAACTTTCTGCTCTCTTTCTGTGTTACTTAATATTAGTCTGAGTTAGCCGGCTGCAAGCCAAGACTAACTATTGTGCTCTCCTGTCCCTTCACTTTTGTGTTTACTGCCTTCTTTACTCGTATGTTCTAATTTCAATTCAAGTCCCAAACCAATATGCTTCTTTTACTGCTTCAGTTTATAATGTTTCCAATATGTTTCTATCTGTGGTTTTGTTGTTCAACCTGCAAATAATATGTCTATTTTACTTCTTTATCAACATGCTTTTGAATATGTCCAACCCCTTAGGATCAGCCTGCTATGAACCCCCTTTGTAGTATACCTCAATGTGACTCTGCCTTACTTATGTTTTCCCTGATTTCTATCATGAACTTTTTTGTGCAAAGAAATTGGCTATCCTAAGTTGTCTGATCCTGTGTTGGTTCTGAGATTCATGATATGTTGATTCCCTAAACCCCTATAAGAATTTTCATGCTCCTATAACTATGTGTGCACTAAATATGCTCTATGTGTCCAATCCCCATCATTCCTGTGTGTAGGTTTGTTCTTCCTGTTTTGGTTCTGTGTTGGTTAAGTATTGCTGAATTTGGTTTTGGCTCTATGTTTGATTTGCTGTTGTTTAATTATATAACTCTCTCTTTTCAAAAGTTGTTTTACTGAATGACTCCCTCTTTTATTTCACAAAACTGTTTCAAGCAAGTCTCTTTTAACACTGTTTTCTTACTAAAACCTTTTCAAAACTATATCAAGCACTCTCACTCTAATCTTAGGTCCTTAAGTTCCCATCTAATGTGTGACTGCTTAGGGATCCCTATGAGATCCCTCTGAACTCTTATGCATTAGAGCTGGCTCTTCCACACTGCACTTACTCAATTATGATTGTGAAATCTGGGTGTGAGCACTGCCCGGGATCCCTTGAGGTCCTTAGGGAAATCTGATACACCCGGATATGAGAAAGGCTATGAAACATTTGGGCATTTCAGGTTCTGAGAATCTGGGCCTGTTTTCAGGCTCCCTATAATGTAACTTCTTATTTTTCTTTATCTATTTATATAATTCATTCACATTGGTTTGTAATAATTGTTGTAAACGAATATTGGGGATTGATAGTGAAAAGGGGAGGGTAGCTATGTTTGTTATCAACATCAATGGGAAGAAATCATACCTTAGGTTTACATTCCCCATGTGCGCAGTAGAATTGATGTTTAGGACCAACACATGCAAAGCATATCATATATTATATATCATGCTCTTAAGTTTCATGAATACTGTTTCAGCATCACATTATTTTATCACTTAGAAATCATTCTTGAGAGCTAAATAATAGCACTAACACAAACTGTTCCTACACATTTTTGAAGTCATGCTTAACAATGATGTAATCTTTTTATGCATCCTGCTCTGCATATCCTGAGATCATGCTGTGCATTTAGAAATCCTACTTTAGGAACTCTGCATATAAATCATTCTGCATTTTATATGCGCATTAGATACCATGTTTTAGGACCTCACTAAGTCACACCTAGCTAAGCTACTGATGCATGAAAAAGGACATAAGACAGTCTCACATATGTTATCCTGTGTTAGTAAAACTGGTAATAACCCCTGTGTCTTTGCAACAATTAGAACAACATGCTTTAGGTAAAACAACTTCAAACTGTTTTAAATAATTCTGGTAACTATTGTACATTCCCCCCACGCCTAGGCAATCCTTAGGTAACCAACTTTTATAAAACTTGAAACTGTTGCTTTTGTGTTTACTGCGTAATGATTAACAAGCTTAAAATCAGTAGGCAAATTGGGTCCCTGCTTTTGGGTTTATAAAATAAAACTGCATATCTTCTGTGTTTTGATATTCACTTAGACATCATGTTTTAGGATCTTGTCTTATAATACTGCTCTTATTTGTGTTTGAGTCGTGCTATTACATGCATTATATGTGGAGGTAAATCTGAGCCTCTTAATTGCTCTTTCCTGCCTTTATTTGCTAAAAATCCTATTTGTTATTGTCTGTCATCTAGTATTTTCTCCTTTTAAACCTTAGGGCTCTGTCTAGTACTGCTTATAGGTAGAGGTCCTAATCTCCTCCAGGACTATTAAGAAGGAATGTGTAATAGCATGCATAGAGGTCGTTAAATAAACTCGCTGAATAACCGCTAAGGGGTAGGGAAGGGTAGACATGGATATGATAGCCGGTGCGCTAATGCCACGTGTAGCCCCTCTTCTAAGGAGTGATTATCGGGCATTGTACTGATGTGATCCTATAGGATAAACAACCTAGGACTCCCTATCCCTTACATATGTGTGTTTAGATCATAACTCTTTCAAAACCTTATATGTGTGCCTAGACTCTAAATCTTTTAATCTTTAGCACATATGTGTGCTTAGACTGCGAATCTTCTCAAAAAACCTTTATTTGTTTACCTATGTGCTTTTATTGCTTATGTACTACCTGTTTTAAAATTCACAAAGTTTGCTTGGCCGGGAACCACAGTTGTGGACTTCGAGGGGTGCCTAACACCTCCCCCTTGAAGTAATTTCAAGCCATTACCCTATCTCTGGTTATCCAATATGTGTTTGTAAATGACCCTTAGTAGGTGACCTAACGCACCTTAATTCGTTAGGTGGCGACTCTTAAAATCCCTTACATCCCTTTTTCCAAAAGGAAACGAGTTTTCCCAATAATGTCAAAAATCCTGACCGATTCGAGAGGAGAGGAAAAAGGGGGTGCGAGAGTATGGCGACTCTGCTGGGGACTTATCTAGGATTTTACCATTTCAAACTACTTTGTGAACTTGTCTTTACTTTGTTAATACTTGCAGCCTTTCCCTTTCCCCTTTTATGTGCAATTAATTGTTTATCGCTCTCAAGTACTTGTTCTTTTCAAAATCAAAACTGACATGTTTCTTTTTGCTTTCCTTTGTAACCACTTTTCAATCATAACTGTTGTATTTACCGTTTTCATAACGTGCAAATATATGAAAACATGCTTTTATTGCTCATTTATTGTTGCATAATCATGCTTAACATCATATTCCACTCGTGCCTATACAAATCCTATAGCAACTCTTGATGAGTGGTTGTGCTCTTCCATTTTATATCACCCCTAAATTTGAAAAGGCTTATTTGCGGTAAAACTAGTCGATCAGCGGTGCAGTTGAGGGTTCCGTGCCTTTCCCCCTCAAGTTGTCCGCTTGAGGGTACCAGTCTAAAACCCCATAGAAACCTTACTCTGTTATATTGTACAAGCATCATGGTCAAACCTAGCCGAGTTAATGTGTCGTGCGCACAATAACCCTTTAAGATAGCCTTATCCAAAAGTCCACCAGGTTTTTCATAATCCCAACGGACGCAATCACGTTTTGTGCATTTATTTGGAGAACTAAATGCCTGTATGCTAATCATAAGTGTATAAATAGTCGAGTCTGGCGGGGGTAAGGGTCTAACCTTATCTATTTTGCAGAAAATGAGGCACGAAGTCCCCAGGTTTGGCATGGTCCTAAGAATACCACCATTGTTGCTGGATTGGTGGGAAGACCTTTCGCCAAATGACAAAGACCATGTGAAGAGGGTCCTCGGAAACTTGCCCTCTTTACTGGATATCCAACTAAACAATATGCTGATCGAAGAAGCCACTATGTTTTGGGACAGAGAAAGGTCTGTGTTCCGTTTTGGCAACATAGAAATGACCCCCCTCTTGGAGGAGATATGGGGCTTCGCGGGATTACCTTGGGACAGCCAAGGTTTGTTGGTGCCGGAAAACCGTGCCGCTAGGGGGTTCCTGAAAATAATGGGTTTGAAAAAGAACAATGATTTAGAGTGCCTGATAGAGTCCTACATACCTTTTGACTATCTCTCTGAACGATATGGCCATAGCAAATCCTATCGTATTTTCCACAATGAGTTCTCTATTACTTCCTTGGGTCATATTCACCGCAGGGTTTTTGTGTTCGTCGTTTTCTTCCTGGGTATGATAGTATTTCCAAGCAAAGGAGATAGGATTCACACTAGACTGGCTATGGTAGCCAAAACCTTAATGGAGGGGATCGAAGGGAAAACATATACCATTATCCCTATGATCATAGCAGACATATACCAAGCCTTGGACCGCTGCCAGAAGAGGTTCAAACACTTTGAGGGTTGCAATCTGCTACTACAGGTTTGGTTATTGGAGCATCTCCAAAGGGGTCAATATCGTCAAGAATTTCCACGAAGGGCGTGGAATGATCATATAGCCTTCCATCACCCTAAGAGAATGACCTACATCCCAGACATGTTTGCTCAACCGGAAAATGCTACAGAATAGGTGCAGTTTTTTGACAATTTCACCGAGGACCAAGTTCAATAGATGTTCGAATGGTTCCCTACCAATGAATTCATCATCAGATCGAGGGACGCTCTCCACCTGGTGTTGATCGGTTTAAGGGGCATATACCCTTACGTTCCCATCATGGTTATGAGACAGGCAGGTAGGAAGCAAGTTATACCGCGAGTCTCTAAAATGAGCCATTACAGGGAAATTTTTTAGGACGAAGACATCCCGTACAAATGTGAAGCTCAACATATGTGGCATCTAAGGGTTATTGTAGAGAAGGACACCATCGAGTGCGACAGATACCACGCAGGGCATGTACGCCTTTGCCTATCATGGTTGGAAGACAGCATAGCAGGGATAGTTGAGCCGGGAATCAGCAGAAACAGGGTCATAGACGAAGCGGCTGAGGCTCAAGTGAAATACAATAAACTGCGCAAAAGGTTCGTGAGTCCGAGGCCGAGCATCTGGAGCAACACAAGACTGATCTGGAACTGATCAATGAGTGGAAGGAAAGGGCTATCAAATCTAATGAAAGGCTGGAATATTTGGAGCAGGGTCTGATGGAGCTAGAGGCAAAGACGAGGAAAAGGGTCGCCTACTGCTAGGATGCTGAGGGAAATGAAGGAAGGCATTCTGGCATCATCATCATATCATACAAGATCCAGGGGCCCTCCACCTCCTCCTCCTCCTAGTCCACCAAAAGGCAAAGGCAAAGGCAAAATGAAAGATTTGAGCAGCATCAGACAAGAAAACAGAATGACAGTTGAACGAACAGAAGCCACTGAAAATCAAGGCACTCAAGTTCAGAATGAGGCTATGTCACAACTCGAGCAAAGGTTGTTGAAACTCCAAGGGGAGCTTGAGCATGTCTGGAACTTGGCAAATATATCCCTCTCACTCAGTGTCCCAGATGTCACTCAAAATCCGATACCTCCTCAGAACACCCCAAACAAACAAAATCCTCCCACAACTCATCATCATACAACTCCACCAAAAAATCAAATTATCCCACCACAGCATTAGCACAACACTTGCCACACTCCGATAAACACCCCACTGATCATCCCTGAACCACAAAACTCCACAAATGACCACCTATATGCTAAAACACCAGGTCATCAGAACAACCCCATATACGTGGAGACTCTACCTCACTCCACCCAACACGTTGCTTACATACCTGAATCTAGTGAGAAGGATATGCTCATTAAGAATTTGGCCGAGGAACTCAAGAAGCTGACTAGTCGAGTTCAGTGCGTTGAAGGGAGTAAGAGAGTCGAAGGGTTGAATTACGAAGATCTCTACATACAGCCCGATGTTGAACTATCGGATGGTTACAAACCTCCTAAGTTCGAAATGTTCGATGGTACAGGTGATCCCAGGGTCCATCTGAGGACCTATTGTGATAAATTGGTTGGAGTAGGAAGAAACGAGAAGATTCGCATGAAATTGTTCATGAGGAGCCTCACAGGAGATGCTTTATCTTGGTACATCAGCCAAAACCCTAAGAAGTGGTCCGACTGGGTAAGTATGGCATCAGACTTCATGGACCGGTTCAGGTTCAATACGGAGAATACACTAGACGTGTTCTACATCCAGAATCTTAAAAAGAAACCCACACGAATTTTTTTGCGAGTATGCTACTCGCTGGAGATCTGAAGCAGCCAAGGTCGGGCCTGCCCTAGATGAAGAACAAATGAACAAATTTTTCGTCCGGGCACAAGACCTGCAGTATTATGAGAGGCTAATGGTGATTGAAAACCATAAATTCTCTGACATCATCAAGCTGGGTGAGAGAATTGAAGAAGGTATCAAGAGTGGAATGGTCACTAACTTTGAGGCACTACAGGCCACCAACAAAGCCTTGCAGTCTGGTGGTATATCCAAGAAGAAAGATGCAGGAATGGTAATGGTTGCACAGGGACCCAAATCCCCGAACTTCCCCACTCACCTATCAAGCACCCTCGCCCACCTATCAGTCAGCACCTCCACCAATATATCAGCCATCTCCACCGTCTACATATCATCCTACTTCCTCCAGATATTCCCAACCAGCTCATGTTTATCATACCTACAACTCTCAGCCATCTCACTTCCAATCACCCCCTGCTCGCCAAAATTTCCTGAGACCTCGACCCAACTTTGATCGCAGACCTCCTAAACAATACACTGCCATTGCTGAACCTATCGACCAGCTGTATGAAAGATTAAAAGCTACTGGTTATGTCACTCCTATCCCTGCTATAACCCCTGAAAATCCATCCCAATGGGTCAATCCAAACAAGACCTGTGCATACCATTCCGGCATGAAGGGGCATACAATTGATGAATGTCGCTTATTAAAAGATAAGATCCGGTCTATGATTGATAACAAGGTCATCCAGGCAAAAGAAACTGCTCCCAATGTTCTCAAAAATACTCTTCCAGACCATAGGGGTGTCAACATGATAGAGATAGAAGAAGATTGGGACCTAGAGGGGTCGATCAGGTTAATTATAGAAGGTGATGACTCAAAGAAGCCTGCAGTCACTCTTAATCCCATCATAGTCCAGATTCAGCCATCCAGAGACATCGAGGTAACTACGTCACTCCCGTTCAAGTTTGAAACGGCACCACCTACAAACACACATTTGCCGTTCGAGGTTGAAGTTATGCCTCCTCCTAAGGCACCCATTCCATTCGAAATGAAAGTAGCTACACCAATCACAGTGACAGTGTCAACCACGCCACCTTTCAACGATAAGGCTATACCTTGTGATTACACGACTGAAGAAAGAAGGAAAGGTAAAGTTAAGATAGAAGAAGCTGGTGCTGCACAGGGGATGACAAGGAACGACAGGGTCTATACACCTGAACACTTGGTAGAATCTAGCAAGAATGCTTCCAACAGGTCGCCCGTCATTGAGACAAGCCCACATGATCTTTGGAGAAAGGTACAGGCCAAGGAATACTCAATCATCGATCAACTGAACATAACTCCATCCCAGATATCCATTCTGTCATTGCTGCAAAATTCAGAGACACACAGGAATGCTTTGATGAAATGTTGAACGAAACATATGTGCCAAATAACATAACTAGTGGATAAATGGCGAATATGGTAGGTCAAGTACTAGAGAGTCGCAAGATCACTTTCCATAAGGATGATCTGCCACCTGAAGGGCTAAGTCATAACAAAGCACTGCACATCACTGTGCAATGTGAGGACTACTTCATCACCAGGATTCTGATTGACGGGGGATCCATCCTCAAAATCTGTCCATTGACAACACTCCAGAAATTGGGCAAGGGGTTGTACGAGATCAAAGAAGGATCTATGAATGTAAAGGCTTTCGATGGTTCTCAGAGGTCTACCATTGGTGAAATCAGTCTTTGCCTGCAGATGGGACCTACATGGTTCGAGGTTGAATTTCAGGTGATAGACATATCAACATCCTACAATCTGTTGTTGGGACGTCCGTGGATACATGCTGCTAGGGCTGTGCCATCAACATTGCATCAGTTAGTAAAATTTGAATGGAGACAGAAGCAATCCTATCTATAGTCGCCATACCATCCCGGTGATTGAAGTTAGAGGAAGGCTGGGTGGAGAAACCTACCACCACATTGAACGGATCAATGCAGTAGACAAAGAAAAATGGTGGGACAGTAAGATCGAGAGCATACTGAACTGGAGTGGATACGAGCCTGGCAGAGGACTCGTAAGAATCTTCAGGGGATTTCCAAACCAATACAGCTGAAGCACCATGGCACCACTTTTGGGATGGAATACAAATACACATGGCAAGAGTATGCGAATTGGTCGCCACCATGGCGCGACCCTTACTATCCATTGGAAAAGCCGAAATCTCATCTGGAGCAGACCTTCCACCAGGCCGACGTAATATGGGGGCCAGAGGAAGAAGAAGCATTGGCGGCCTTGAAAAATCTTTTCCTGGAAGATGGTGACATGGACTGTTGTGTTATTGTTGAGGAGGAGGAGGAGGAGGAGGAAGGCCCTACCATCCAAGTTGTGAGTAAGGGATCATTCCTGAAGAATTGGATTGTTAGACCATCCAGGGCCCGACGAGTTTCGGGGTAGCAAGGCTGAACAAGCATTGTTTATTTCATTTTTGCTAATTATTTCCTTTTCACCTTTTCCATTTTTTGCATTTTCCAATAAAATATCCAATGTTCCAAAATATTTGAAAATCACTTTTACGTTTCAATCAATCTGTATTTATGTATTATCATTTCTCTCATTATTTTATCTATACAACATTACTATTTCCTGTCTTGATGAACCAATGACTGTGACATGCAATGAGACAACGCAACAAAAGGACAGTGATTCAGAAGAAGAGGATGTCATACCCGATGAAATTATCAGAGAAGTTGAGGATTTTAAAAACAAGCCTAAGTCCAATCTGGACGAAATCGAGATAATCAACCTAGGAGATTCAGAAACTGTCAAAAGAAACTCGCATCAGCATTCATTTATCGCCATCAAAGAAAGAGGAATACACCCAGTTCTTGAAAGAGTACGAAGACATATTCGTATGGTCGTACGATGATATGACTGGTCTAAGTACATCCATTGTGGCCCACAAGTTGCCGACCAATCCAATGTGCCCGCCAGTAAAGCAAAAGCTCAGAAAGTTCAAGCCTGATATGAGTCTGAAAATCAAAGAGGAAGTTACCAAGTAAATCAACACCAAGGTTCTCAGGGTAGTTGAATATCTAACATGGTTAGCCAACATCGTGCCAGTGCCCAAGAAAGACGGAAAAGTTAGGGTCTATGTCGGCTACCAGGATCTCAATCGGGCCAGTCCAAAGGATGATTTCCCCTTCCAAACATACACATCTTGATTGACAATTGCGCCAAGCATGAGCTTCAGTCGTTTGTGGATTGCTTTGCTTGGTACCATCAGATTTGGATGGACGAGGAAGACGCTGAGAAAACGGCTTTCATTACACCATGAGGGGTCTACTGTTATAAGATGATGCCATTCGGCTTAAAGAGTGCTGGGGCCACCTATATGGGAGCTATGACCACTATATTCCATGACATGATACATTAAGAAATCGAGGTGTAAGTGGATGACGTCATTGCAAAGTCCAAAAGATCCACCAACCATACAACAGATTTGAGAAAGTTCTTTGACAGGTTGCAAAAGTACAACTTGAAATTAAACCCCGCGAAGTGTGCGTTCGGGGTTCCTGCTGGGAAGTTGCTTGGGTTCATCGCCAGCCACTGAGGGATAGAATTGGATCCATCAAAGGTCAAAGCCATCCAAGAGTTACCACCACCAAAAGAACAAGAAAGATGTGATGAGTTTCATGGGACGCCTTAACTACATCAGCCGATTCATAGCCCAGTCCCTGGTTATATATGAACCAATCTTCAAGATGCTAAAGAAAGATGCTGCGACCAAATGGACCGAAGATTGTCAGAAAGCTTTCAACATAATCAATGAATACTTGTCAATGCCACCAGTTTTGGTCCCGCCAGAGCCAGGTAGACCCTTTCTACTCTACCTTGCGGTATTAGATGAAGCTTTCGGCTGCGTTCTGGGGCAGCATGATGAGAGATGAAGAAAGGAACGGGATATTTATTACCTGAGTAAGAAGTTCACTCCATATGAGGCACGGTATTCTCTACTAGAACGTACCTGCTGTGCTCTGACCTGGGTAGCCCAGAAGCTGAGGCGTTACTTCTATGCCTACACAACATTTCTCATATCAAGGATGGATCCCTTCAAGTATATATTTCAGAAGCCCATGCCCACTGGCAAGCTGTCCTAATGGCAAATCCTACTGAGTGAGTTCGACATTGTCTATGTGACTCAGAAAGCGGTCAAGGGGCAAGAATTGGCAGATCATCTTGCCGAGAATCCTGTGGGAGGAGAATACGAACCCCTGAAAACGTATATTCCCGATGAAGAAGTGTCATTCATAGGAGAAGACATTGCAGAATCCTATGACGGTTGGAGAATGTTCTTCGACGGAGTAGCCAATTTCAAAGGAGTTGGAATTGGAGCTGTCCTGATATCAGAAACAGGTCAACATTACCCGGTATCTGCCAAACTCAGATTTCTCTGCATCAACAATATGGAAGAATATGAAGCCTGCATCTTAGGGCTCAATATGGCCATTGACATGAATATCCAGGGGTTGTTAGTAATTGGTGACTCAGACCTACTAATACACCAAGTACAAGGAGAATGGATACCAAGAATTCCAAGATACTGCCATATCTGCACCATGTGCAGGAATTGAGAAAGAGGTTCACGAAGACAGAATTTCGGCACGTCCCCAGAATTCATAACCAGTTTGCCGATGCATTGGACACTCTATCATCCATGATACATCACCAAGATAAGAACTTCATTGATCCTATTCCAGTAAAAATCCATGGCCAACCAGCATACATTGCCCACATCGAATAAGAAGCAGACATAAGACCATGGTTCCACGACATAAGGGAATACTTGTCAAAGGGAGAGTACCCGGAGCATGCAAATCACACTCAGAAATGCAGGCTCCGGAGATTGTCCAACAATTTATTTCTCATCGGAGGGAACCTATACAGGAGAAATCCCGACTTGGGATTATTAAGATGTGTCGATGCAAAGGAAGCTTCCAGACTACTTGAAGAGATACATGCTGGGACCTGCGGCCCGCACATGAATGCTTTTGTCTTGGCAAAGAAAATACTCACAGCCGGTTACTTCTGGATGACCATGGAAACGGACTGCATCCAGTATGCCCGGAAATGCTGCCGATGTCAAGTACATGCAAATATGATAAAGGTACCCCCAAACGAGCTCAACGCAACAAGCTCGCCTTGGCCGTTCGCTGCATGGGGAATGGACGTCATTGGACCGATAGAGCCTACCGCTTCAAATGGAAACAAATTCATCTTAGTAGCTATTGATTATTTCACCTACAAAGTAGTGACAAAGAAAGTTGTGGCAGAATTTGTCTGCGACCATATTATTTTTCGATTTGGAGTTCCAGAATCAATCATCACCGACAACGGATCCAATCTCAACAGTGATCTGATGAAGTCCATGTGCGAGACTTTGAAAATCAAGCACAAGAATTCCACAACCTATAGACCTCAGATGAATGGAGCTGTAGAATCCACCAACAAGAACATCAAGAAGATATTGAGAAAGATGATAGAAAAACACAGACAGTGGCACGGAAAGCTATCATATTCCTTACTGGGATACCGCACCACAGTCCACACATCAACTGGGGTAACGCCTTATTTACTGGTTTATGGCACAAAAGTTGTTATTCCTGTCGAAGTGGAGATCCCTTCCTTAAGAATCATACAAGAAGCTAAGCTCAGCGACACATAATGGATAAAAGGCCGGTACGAGCAATTGGCCCTCATAGATGGGAAAATGATGAATGTAATATGTCACAGACAGCTTTATCAGAGCAGAATGACCAGAGCTTTCAACAAAAGAGTCAAACCAAGAGAGTTCACACCAGGGCTGTTGGTGTTAAAGAAGATCTTTCCACATCAAGATGAAGCCAAAGGGAAATTTTCTCCCAACTGGCAAGGTCCGTATATGGTTCACCTAGTATTAACACGAGGAGCTCTTATACTTGCATAAATGGACGGAGAAGTCTGGCCAAAGCCAATCAATTCAGATGCAGTCAAACGCTACTATGTGTAATTCTTTATGATGTAAACTGAACTACACCTGACCTGATTCCCGTTTAAGAGGGGTACGTAGGCAGCCCTGGGTTCGGTCATAATTCAATAAAATCTCATTTTCCCCCGCAATTGGAAACTGGGGCAGAATTTTGAGAAGGATCCTCAAAATTCTGAAGCAAGTTCAGCCGATCGCAGCATGTACAACGGTCAGAATCATCAACTATCTAACTTGGGTATAATTTTGAGGAAGACCCTCAAAATTCCATAGCATGAGTGGTTGCAATGTCTTGAACCATGTCACGATCGTCGGTTCATCTAAATTTCTCAAAATATATTTTTACTATGTCTTTATAAAATCATGCACGTTTTCAAAATATAGCTCTGTTTAGGAAACGCTACCCCGATGACATAAACAGGATCATCAGACCAAGCAGAACGAAGCAGGCAAAGCCAGTGGGGATACGAACCAACCTTCCTTATCTACAGAACTCACGATTTTTCTTTGGATGTAGGAATAAAGAACAAACAGGTTTCGAAGTCACAAACTTCAACACAGTCACAAAAGCAAAGTTTACTATCAGCACAAAAGAACGAACATGCTCCATAGTCACAGTTCTTACAACAATCTCAATACCACAACCTATTACCAGCTAAGAAATCCTACTAGCATTCGCTATTTATTCCTTTGCATAGGGCCAAGCCCTGCCTTCATCTTGCACAGGACTATGCTTTATCCCACATTTTGCATGAGGTTAAGCTCTACCTCCATTTGCACAAGGCTAATCATCTACCTTCCATTTGCATAAGGCTAATCATCTGCCTTGCGTCTGCATAAGGCTAAGCTCTGCCTTTCGTCTGCATGAGACTAAGCTCTGTCTCCGTCTTGCGCAAGGCTAATCTTCTGCCTTCATTTGCGTAAGGCTAATCTTCTACCTTCCATTTGCATAAGTCTAATCCCCTGCCTTCCCTTTCATAAGGCTAATCTCTACCTTTCATTTTGCACAAGGCTAATCTTCTGCCTTCATTTTCATAAGGCTAATCTTCTGCCTTCCATTTGCATAAGTCTAATCCCCTGCCTTCCCTTGCATAAGGCTAATATCTGCTTTCTATTTTGCATAAGGCTAACCGCTGCCTTCCTATCTGCATGAGGCTAAGCTCCTCCTCCAATTTACCTTTTCACCGAGACTAAGCGCTGTCTCTCAAGCATTATCTACTTTGCTTCTCTTTCGGGCTAAGCTCTGCCCTTCAATTCGCAAGACTAAGCTTTGTCTTTTCAGCATTATATTATTGCATATCATGGGCTAAAATATCGCCAACCTGTCCAAAGGCGTCATAGTCTAACGGCATCATCCTCATAGCTGGAAGATACCATGTCAGGCCTGAGGATCTCTCTCAATTTGCATATCATTATTCAAAGGCATCGTAGTTCGGAGGCACCATCTGCATGGCCCGAGAACATTATTTTATGGCCTACGAATATCTCATCAAGCCATTCATGGACCAGGACATCATGGTCTAAGGACGTCATCCCTAACCGTCCAAATACAACTNTAATGGAGTTTATTTCATGTGTAGGTGAATTGGAAATGGAAACGGAGCTAAAGGGATGCAAATACGTCAAAAATACGCAAAAGGAGACGCCCGGGCGATAGCCGGGCGTTTACCCCATAAAGCCTGCCCCCTGATGTTAGGGGGCATTTACCCCATAAGGCCTGGGCCCCCCTGGCGTTAGGGGGGCGTTAGGGCCATAACGCCAACCCCCCTGGCGTTAGGGGGGCGTTAGAGCCCAAACGCCAGGGGTCCCCAGTTTCGCCCAATT
>ML404356.1:55359-129870 GCA_005239525.1 Nicotiana knightiana | reverse complement strand
TGCGCATAAAATGTAAGGTATATCACATGTTAAACTATGCAATTTAGTCTCGCATCAGGTAACCCCGTTTTTCTTTCCGCTTATGTTCTTAGTGGTTGCTGCTAATTTGGCAAGGCCGTCTGACTTGATGTTTTATGCTCGAGGTATCTGGTCGAGTTGACATTCATCGAACTCCGGCGGTAGCTTATGAATTTCTGCCTGGTACTTTTGCAGCCTCTGTTCTTTGATTTCGAAACTCCCTGTGACTTGATTGATAACGAGTTGTGAGTCGCATCGAAGGATGACTCATCATGCTCCATATTTGAGGGCTAGTCTTAGTCGTGCAATTAAGGCCTTGTACTCGGCCTCATTGTTAGTCATATCGGGGCACCGTATGGACTAGCGGATGACTTCGCCTATTGGGACCTCGAGTACGAGTCCCAGTCCAGATCCTGACGCATTGGAGGCGCCGTCGGTGTATAGGACACATAGGTCGGGTAACGTGGGAGGGGTACGAGAAGCTTCCTGCTCAACCTCAGGCATTATTTTGGGATTGAAATAGGCGAGTACTTACGACTTTATCACTGTTCGCGACTGATATGTTATATCGTTCTTGCTTAATTCGACGGCCCACCTGGCCAATCTCCTTGAAAACTCGGGTATATGTAGGATGCTTCGTAGGGGGAAAGTCCTGACCACCGAGATGGGGTGGCATTGAAAATAGGGTCTAAGATTTCGTGAACCTATGACCAATGCTAGGGCTAGCTTTTCGAGGTGGAGGTACCTCGTTTCGGCGTTGAGTGCCAAGTAGATTAAGAGACGCTCGTCGAGTTCTGCCTTGGGGAGTAGCGAGGGCGAGGACAAGTATGCCTTTATTTCTCTTAGGGCCTCGATGCATTTGGAATTCCACTGGAGTCTGTTGTCATTTTTAAGCACGTTGAAGAATTTGTGACATCTGTCGGAGGATCGTGAGATAAACCTTGACAGGGAGGCTATAAGGACAATCAGCTTCTGTACCTGTTTCTTACTGGTAAAAATTTTAGGTATTCTCTCTATGGCTTTGATTTGGTCGGGGTTGACCTCAATGCCTCTCTGCGACACCAAAAAACTGAGGAACTTCCCAGAGGTCACGCCGAAGGCATATTTTTCGGGGTTCAGCTTCATACCGTATCACCTTAGTATATCAAAGGCTTGATTTAGATGGTTGATATGGTCTTCTTTTCTTTTTTATTTGACTAGCATATTGTCTATATAGACTTTCATTGTTTTTCCAAGTTGGTCTTTGAGCACTTGGTGACCAGCCTTTGATAAGTCGCCCATGCATTCTTCAACTCGAACGACATGACTTTGTAGCAGTACGTCCCTTGGTGGGTGATGAAAGTGGTCTTTACTTGGTCCTCCTCCTCCATGAGGATTTGGTTGTAGCCTGAGTAGGCATCCAAGAAACTTAATAACTCGTGCCCTGTTGTTGCATCGATGAGTTGATCGATGTGAGGAAACATAAAGGAATCTTTGGGCAAGCTTTGTTTAGGTCCGTGAAAACTATGCACATATGCCACTTCTCATTTTTTCTTTTTTACCATGACAACGTTGGCGACCTATTAGGGGCACTTTGACTCTCGGATGGAGCCGTTGGCGAGCAATTTGTCAACCTCTTCGCGGACGGCCTCGTTGATTGCGGTGTTGAATTTTCTTCTTATTTTTCGTACCGGCGGGTAGAATTGATCAATGTTTAGCTTGTGTGTAGCAATGTCTTTCGGGATACCTGGCATATATGCATGGGAGAAAGTAAACATATTGCTGTTGTCAATTAAAAATTTATGAGAGTTTGTGGCCGATGTAAGCCTTTTTGTTGTGGTCGTTGGTATCCAGTTGAACAGGGTCGAGATCTTCTACCGTTGACCCTGTTGCTTCTACAACGTCGGGGTCTTTGATGACGTCTTTTTGTTCATCGTGTTCAGGCCCCGACTTCGGTAATTTCTATGCTCCTGAGACCTCTTTTTTTAACTGTTGAGTGTATGTGCAATCTTGGGCGATGCGGTAGCATTTTTGGGTCGTGCGTTGTTCACTGCGAATGCTGAATATTCCCCACGGGGTAGGAAACTTGATGACTTGGTAAGAGATGTACGGGATGACCCTCATGGCGTGTATCCAGGGTCGCCCTATAATGGCTTTGTAGGGTGTGTCTTGGTTCATGACATGGAATGTTGTTTCAAGGGTAACACCCCCATCCAGAACGGGAAATGTTATCTCTCCGGAGGTTCGCTCAACTGCATTGTTAAAACCTGTTAGTATTATGCAGCGTGGTACTATCTTGTCCTCGAGTCTCATTTGTGTGAGAACTCGGTGGTGGATAATACACGTGCCGCTCTTGTCGTATACCATGATTCTTTTTACATCATTATCTGAAATGCATAAAGTAATGACAAGAGCATCGAAGCGAGGAAAGGTCAAATTGTGGGTATCTGACTTATCGAAGGTGATACTCTCTTTGAGATCGTCATACCATTCATGGGTGATCGACCACTTCAATTTGTGTGTGGTGGTGAACTTCACGTGGTTGATTGCTGCTTGTGCCTCCGTTGGTGATCATTTGGATGGTGCGGGTGGGAGAGGGTGGTTTTGGAGGGCCTTGATGTTGTTCTCATCCGCGGCTAAAATTGGCTCTTCCTCGGTCGCTCATCAACTCCCTTAGATGTCCTTGGTGAAGCATGTTCACCACCTCTTGTCGTATGGCTATACACTCCTTGGTCTTATGGCCCCGCTCCTGATGGAACTCACAGAAGGCATTCGACTTTCTAGAATTGGGGTCAGACTTCATCATTTGCAGCCATTTCACCTTAGCGCCGAGCTTCTCTAGGGCGTACACTATTTCTGAAAGGGAAACACAAAAATTGTGATCAGATAAAAGTGGAGCCATACCTCTTTCGTTTGGGTGAGTCCCAATGTGTGGCCTAGACGGCCCTTCTGTTTGGCGGGGAGGTGGAAGGATAGCCGTTCTGATATATGGTTGGTGCCTTTCTCGATTGAGGCGTGGACCTGAATGATCTCTTTGGTTGTCATTACGGCGGTCTTTAATCGATTCCATTTGTACTGATGTTAGCTGTTGAGTTGGACCGTTGAGGTCACCCTCGTCTGCTCTCACCTCGGCACAGTAGGCGTTGTGAATTTCTTCCCATGTGGTTGGAGGGTACTTCATGAGTCTGCTTAACAACTTTCCGGTCGCCCTCGACTCGTTCCTGTTTAACCCATTTTGGAAGGCTGCTACTTCCATCCCTTCTGATATGTTTTAGGCTCATTGTTACTCGGTTGAATCGGGCGAGGAATTCCCTGAGTCCCTTGCCAGTCGATTGTCTGACGGCGAATATGTCATTCACCTTGGCCTATGCTTTTTTATCCCCTGCGTGGGCGGTGACAAACGTATCGGCCATCTCCTCGAACGTCGTTATCGAACGTGCTGGTAATTGTGAGTACCATGTTAAGGATCCCCCTGTTAGGGTTTCGCCGAACTTCTTCAGCAGCACTGATGGTACCTGCTCTTTTGCGAGGTCGTTGCCTTTTACCACCGTGACGTAATGAATGATATGGTCCTCGAGGTCTGTTGTGCCGTCATATATCTTCAAATATGGTGGCATTTTGAAGGTTTTGGGTATGGCATGTGGGGCTGACTCCTCGTTGTACGGCTGTTCAACGAACTAGCCGACGTCCCATTTTGGTAGAAGTTTCGGGGTGCCCGATATCTTATCAATCCTTTCTTGGTGCTCCCTCATTTGGTCATGAAGCATTTTATTCTCGTTCTCCATTTCTTCTATTTTCTTCAGAATGGCTGCAAGCGCATCATTACCTGCATCAACGACAGTGTGAGTGTTACCTGCTGGGAGAGGAGCGTGCTGCTCGTTGATGGTTGCTATGGTGGCCGCTCGTGCGGTGCTCCTACTCGCCCCTTGAGTGGGTTTGTTGAGTATGTTATTTAGAGTACTTGTTAATCATGTC
Source organism: Nicotiana knightiana (assembly GCA_005239525.1). Classification (NCBI taxonomy): domain Eukaryota; kingdom Viridiplantae; phylum Streptophyta; class Magnoliopsida; order Solanales; family Solanaceae; genus Nicotiana; species Nicotiana knightiana. The sequence continues at coordinate 125,898 of ML404356.1, read as the reverse complement.
TCCAGTAGTTTTTTCACTGTTAGTGGCGCTTCTTCAGTTGTGGACGTGGAGGCTCCCCTCTCACGTGAAGCGGTTACACTCCCATGAGGGGGAGGTGATCACTTCGCCTGGGTGAGGCACTCGGCGTCACATTCTCCTCGTCTTCTCTGTCAACCTCGTTGATGGTGCTAGGAGGTTGGCAGTGACATCCACTACTGCTTTCAATTTTTCCATCTCCTTTTCCTACCATTGTTAGCTCGTGCAAAATAGGAAAAAGATGGTTGTTGTTATTTTTTTTAAGATCTAGAAGAAACTAAAATTTTAACTAGAACCTCCCCGCAGACGGCGCCAAATTGTTTTACCAAAAAGTGTTAAACCTTTTCTTAAACAGATTAATGAGAAAATAGAAGGTGAATCCTAGTTAAGTATAATAACTACTAGATCTGAGGTTTAGATATATTGATGAAGTAGGACCGTAAAGTGCTCAATGATTGTCAATGAATGTAGCAATGAAAGCATGCAATAAATGTAGATAATGACAATAAATATAATAAGAAGGAATTTGTCACCCAAATGTTAGATGACTTGGATGATTCTCCTTTCTGACAACAACGTGAGATAAAATGAAGGTGGACAAGGAATCCTTGGATCGTGTGAATAAAAGATGTATATTGAGCAATGGAATTAGTGGACAAGAGAAACATTTGTATATTCTTTATAGTCAACCCTTATAATGTGTTATTATCCAAAAAGTGAAGATCCCTTTTTGTTCCTTATATTTTCCTATTTATAGGGGATACTCCTAAGAAATTCTAAAAATTACAACTGGATATTCATTCTCTCTATTCTAAAACTTATTCTAACCGTTACTTTCGTACATTCTTTACACAACCTTGGCGCTAATCCTTGTTTAGACGACTCCTCGCCATTGAGCCTTGGTCGGCTTCAACCTCGGCCACATCTCATTCATTTGTAGTTATTGAGTTCAGTCCAAATTTTGAGCAATACATGAAGTATATGAAAGGAGTCATCACAAGCTTTAACTTCATCTCTCTAGAGACCCATATATGGAGTTTTCCAGCTTATAGTTATTGTGAAACCGGGAAAAGAGTTAGTGAAAGAAAGAAGAAACAAACAAAGCCTCTTGACGAAAAGAGGCAAATTCAAGATTTGGACTTGATGAATTCAAACTTTAACGTTCGCGCCAAATCTTTTAAAATATGTGGAGGCAGATGGGCACGTTGGGCAGATTTTAAAGCATATAATAATTATGGTGATCATCAGAATTTACCACAAAATTGTAGCCATCACCGAAATTCAGCCACAATGCTGAAAAATTCTAGTTATCCATCAGGATATTTTGCCGCCATAACTACTATGTGCTTTAAAATTCTATTTAACGTGCTTAAAATTATGATGCTTAAGAAAAATCCTATCTAGCGTGCTTTAAAATTCTGGCATGGAGTCTTTTTTGTCAAAACTTCTGTTACCGAGATTAAAAAAATTCATAGTTACATAAGAATATCTTTTGTTTCATTTAGCCAATATTAGGTGGGGCACTAGTGGTCGGAGCTCAATTGCCCAGCCCTAGGCCTGTATAAACTAGATGGGCCTGACCTTGGGCTGTTTAAAGATTGTAAAAATTGTATGGGGTATCTTATTTGGTCGTCCTTTTTTAACTTATACCCGTTTTATTTTTCCGTTCGTATCCATACCCTTTTTTTGTTAAAAGAATTTAAAAAGACGATTTTTCCTTTCTTTAATAAAAGACAATTGACAAACATGTAGACTGCAGGACAAAACTTCAGCATGTTTTGGTATAAAGTTTTAGCAAATGAACTAAATAACTTCAGCATGCATTAGAAAATTACATACTGCAAGACAAAAATTTAAGCATGTTTAGTCTGAAGGTTTAGCAAATGAACTAAAAAATTTAAGCATGTTTAATCTGAAGTTTTCGCTAATGAACTAAAAAACTTAAGCATGTTTAGTCTGAAGTTTTAGCAAATGAACTAAATAACTTAAGCATGTTTAGTCTGAAGTTTTAGCAAACGAACTAAATAACTTCAGCATGCATTAACATGAAGTTTTAGCTTCAATGTGAAACAACTTCATGTTATATTAGCATGAAATTTTTAGCTTCAACATGAAACACCTTCATGATATATTAGCATGAAGTTTTAGCTTCAAGGTGAAACAACTTCATGCAAGTGTGATTGAGAAAATGAATCTGGACAAGTTTCTGGTTTTTTTATAAAGTTGTTGAGAGGAGATGAGGAGATCTTTTTTCACGAATGGGGTTGCAATTCACGCGATTAATGCGTGATGTAAGTTTTCTATCTTTTGTCAGGGGTGTTATTGTCATATTATTATGGATTTTTTGTCGGCTGACTACTAAATCAATAATTTTTAAAAATAAAGTACGGGTTAAAAGGTGGCACATATATAGGGTATGAACGCAAATCCCTTACAGATTTTAGAATCCACACTCACTTAAATCCTTGTAAGGTAAGAAATGTCTATTTCATGGCCTAATCGTAGAGGAAAAGAAAGGAATATAAATAATTTATATTCGCTATTTGCGTATAGATCCCATAATAATTCTTACATATTTTAGTAAGTACTAAGTAGTTAATTTAAGTTTATTTTTATAATAATATGTCAATAATCGTCATATTCTTTTTTATCTTTTCAACTTATATAGATAAGATATGCAAGCATTACACTAAGGAATGGATGAAGTATTTAGCATCTAAAAGAATACATAATGAGCATGAATTTTTTAATAATATTTTTGATAACTAAACAGGAATATCTAGATCATCGTATCTAATAAGAGAATCTTTTGAATAATTAAACATTATTTGGAAATCTAGAGCTTTCATACGGACCATTTTACCAAATATATAACGACTTGTAAAACTAGAGCTTTTTTACTGGACGGGGTGAAAAAGCAAAAGGAAAAAAAAGGTCTTAATTTATGGGTCCATAATTTTCCCTTCTACAAAGGAAAAAATATTAATCAAATATGGAAGATTTCTATTCTTATTAAGGGAAAATGCAAAACCAATTATAATAATTATGTTTTCATTCCTTTTAAGGAGAAGGAAAAATTAAACATGGTAAGAAAATAAGAGCAAACGAACACAACCTAGGGTAGTATACGTAAAGAAAAATTTGGAAACAAACCAATATGACAAAAAACAATGTATATAAGTAAAAAATATTTTGGAAACAAAACCAATGACTTTTTCATCTATTAATTATGCATATCTTCTTTGTACATTTAGAGAAGGAAACATTGAAAGAGTATTTTCGTACCCTCAGTTTTCACATGTCTTTAATGTATATTATAATCAGTTTAATAAATAAAGTTAGTAAAACACACGGAATTTCATAGGACTAATATGGTAACATAATTTTCTGTTTCCTTCTATACGTACATCATATAGTACTCTTTAATTACTTTCTCAAACAAATCCATTATTCTCACAGCTATTGAATTCTGTCGAACCTGAACTCTAACTCTGCGTCTGAGGATGAAAGTCGACGGAGCGAAAAAAATATGCACTGTTATTAGCAGCTAAGGATTCTGATTATGTGAAAAAAGTATATGGAGGATATTACAATGTGTTTGTTGAAGCTTATGGAGAAGAAGGAGAGAAATGGGATTTATTTAGAGTTGTTGATAATGAATTTCCAGACATGGCTGAACTCCATAACTATGAGGGTTTTGTAGTTAGTGCAAGTCCTTATGATGCTTATGGGAATGATAATTGAATTCTTAAGCTTTGCCTTCTCTTACAAACTTTGTATTTCATGCAAAAAAAAGTTCTTGGCATCTGCTTTGGCCACCAGGTATATATGAGTTTAAATTTTATACGTGTAGAAAGATTGTTAAATTATGAGATTCCTAAAGAATAATTACAAGTAACTTTGCATCAGTAATAAATTGAACTAATAACTAGGGGTGAAGCCACCTTTTGCTAAGGGTAGTCAACTGACCACCCTTCGTCAAAATATTACGAAAAGTTATACTGTGTATATAGGTAAAATATTGATTTTAGACGTTGAACATCCTTTGTCGGAAATTTTTTGTTTTTACTTCTTTCAAGTCTCAACACCCTTGAAAATATTTCTGGCTTCACCACTTTTAATAACATAAAAAAGAATTTAAGTTATATAATATATTGACATCGTAAAATTCTTTTACACTACTAGTTAAATAGTAATATTATATATTCTGTCCATATATATGAGTTAAATGCATATTGAAAATTGGGAGAAAATACTATTGAAAACTAATATATGGTTCAATGTTTACATACACATATACAGGTTTTGTGCAGAGCTTTAGGGGGAGATGTTAGGAAGGCTGATAGTGGTTGGGACATTGGAACAAGGGAAGTGAGCATTTTGAAGGAATCCCCAACATATAATAGCTTCATTGATGATTTGAATGAAATTCCACCTACAATTTCAATCATTGAGTGCCACCAAGATGAGGTATCTCTGTATATTACTCCCTTCGTCCTAATTTATGCAACAATCTTTGGCTGAATACGAAATTTACAATCATCTTCATATCAGTAAAAAAGTGTACTTTCTCCTTTGTCTTAATTTATGTGACAAAATTTTACTGAATACGAAATTTACAACTTTCTTCGTATCAGTAAAAATTATACTTTCTCCCTTCTATCTCAATTTATGTAATAGTATTTGATTGAATACGATCATCTTCATATCAGTGAAAATGCGTACTTTCTCCCTTCATCTCAATTTATGTGACAATATTTAACTGAATATAGAATTTACGACTTTCTTCGTATCAATGAAAAATATACTTTCTCCTCTCTGTCTCAGTTTATGTGACAATATTTAACTAAATATGAAATTTACGATCATGTTCATATCATTGAAAAAGTGTACTTTCTGCCCTTCGTCTCAATTTATGTGATAAAATTTAACTGAATACGAAATTTATCACTTTCTTCGTATAACTAAAAAATATACTTTCTCCCTTCTGTCTCAGTTTATGTGACAATATTTGACTGAATATGAAATTTACGACCATTTTTGTATCAGTGAGAAATTGTACTTGGAAAATATACATGACAATATGGAGAAACAAAATTGGACAGGTATGGGAGGTGTCAAAGGGAGCTAAAGTGATAGCATTTTCAGACAAGCCAAGAGTAGAGATGTTCACATAGGAGATAATATTTTAGGCATTCAAGGCCATCCTGAATATACCAAATATATTCTCAATAATCTCTTTGATCGTCTCCTTTCCAATGGTTCAATAGAGGTAAACTCACTAAAACCAATTGTATTATATACTTTCTTTGTTTTAATTTATTTGAACCTTTTCGAAGCACGAGAGTTAGATTGATAATTTTCTATATGAATTCAAATATAAATTTTTTAATCTTTTTATAAAGAAAATTTATATATTTAGAAACTACATAAAAAATACTATAAGTCACAGTAGTTAACAATTTAAAATATTTAAGAACTATTTGCAAAAGATATAGTAAAAAAAATTCTTGTTTGACTCCCCAAATAATAATAAGAAGTTTTTTTTGAAATAGAGGAAGTATATTTGTTTTCTTTATTTCATGGTTGGTTTATTTATTTGTACATTTGTAATTATTATTTTGGGAATTTCATACTTGGGTACAGAGAGGATTTGCAGAAGATGCTAGATCAGATCTAGATAAAGCAGAGCCAGATAGAAAAAGTTTGCAAAAGATTTGCAAGAGGTTTCTCAAAGGGAGATAGAATTAAGCATATATATTAATATTTGCCTTCAATTTTGACCCTTTTCCTCGTACCTATGCATTTTCTATTACTTTGATTAGAAAATTGTTTCAAAAAAGATCTCATCTAGTGGAGCTACTAGAAATTACTATTTATATAAGACAATTTTTACGCTGTTAGAAATTAACCGCAAAATGTCATTTAGAGAAAATAGTAAACAATAATATCCTTGACAAATTTGCCATAAAAAATACTGAACTACTTGTCATTTTAAGAATATAGTAAAGAATGGGCTCCTGGCACCCAAGAGTGTGGCATAGAATTATTCAACAATTATACTTGTACTGATTTAATGTAACATATTTCCCGTAAATTTAATAGAGGTACGATGAAAAAAATGAAAAAAGAAATTAGGAGAAAGAGGAAAAAAATATCCAAAACTATATAGAAAATCCGAGAACCCGAACCGTCTACCTGTAAAGCCTCAGATCAATTAGATAAATAGAGAAAAATATGTATTTTTAGCTGTTCTAATGTATATATTTTTATATATGTATATTATATATATAAAAAATAAACTTTTTGATCGGAGAATGCAATAATTATAACTGAACGGTCAATTTGTATTTTGCCCTCATAAATACAAATATGTGGGCTAAGCCTAATACAGACAAATGAAAAAAAGATCTGGCCCAGTGTTACGGTCCAACACATACCATAGCACAAGAATGTACGTCTCTCTCTTTTATTCTAGATTAAATATTTGTAGGAAAAATTACACTATATAACCGCTCTCAAAATAATAGTCGAAAAAATATATAGTTTTTGTATATTTTTTGTATATATACATTTTGTATGTTATATACAAAAATTATACAAATTTATATATTTTTTCGGCTATCAAATGTAAATAGTTTTTAGCGCATGCTAAAAGTGATAATACCCCATATTATATTTGAGTTGATATACTTAAGTAATATGGCGTGGGGTAATCACTATTTAAGGTGGTATTTACTTTTTATCCAGCAATTCTAATGTTAAGCAAAAATAGCTACTACTCTATTAAAATTAATATGAAAAGATATTTTTACCCTTTCTTCCATTTCTTTTCTTCCCAAACCCTCGCTTCTCTCTCGGTTTATCAAAAGTTAAGAACTCTCACTTCTCTCTCCAGAACTTCATCTTGTTGAAAGCCAGATCTATCTACGGTAGTCATTCACTTATAATAGTAAGTAAAGTACCTTGCACCTAGCATTTTCTGCCGATTGTCAGCCTGTTCAGCTGACCTCAGAGGATTCCTGTCACCCGGCACATCATGTTTATTCTCGGCGGCGATTACAGTCTCTTTCTACTTCCTCAAAGGTGCTAAAAAGAGCCCCTGGGCGCAGACCCTTCCCCAAGGGACTAAACGCATTCAGGTATCTTTCAAAGAGCTTATGCGAGAACAACCTATTCTTAAAGCAATTCCTACATGCAGTAATTCTTTTTCATCTTCTCTGTATTGAATACATTGGCTCTGGTTTCTTGGTTTTACAACTTGTATTTTTGTTTTGGATTTCTCACCGTCAACTGCTCATTGCAGAGGTCCTATATCACAATTAAATATAAATACACACTGCAGATATGTCCATCCTTTGTCGGAATAAATGCCAGAAGATGCAAATTAAAAATTGTTATGGTCTTAGTAATCACATTAACACTAATAATCTTTCGTTAGGTATAAAAAAAGGGAACATGAATTCATGTGTTTGTGTCTCGAAAAACACTATGAATGTCTTTTAGAAGATATTTCATGAAAGAGAAAATGAAGTATAAACAATATTTATACTGAATTCACAGGTAGTCCCGAACTTAGAGTTTCAACTTCAAAAAATAAAGACATGTAGTCCTGAACTTAGAGTTACAAGTTCAAAAGTTAAGGACATGTAGTCCTGAACATAGAGTTACAAGCTCAAAAACTAAGGAAATGTAGTCCTTAACTTAGACTTACAAGCTTATAAATTAAGGACAGCTAGTCCTGAACTTACAGTAACAAGCTCATAAGTTAAGGACACTTGGTCCTGAACTTAGAGTTGGAAGTTTAAAAATTAAGGACACTTGGTCCTTAACTTAGAGTTAAAAGCACAGAAATTAAGAACAGGTAGTACTTAACTTAGAGTTACAAGTACGGAAATTAAGGACATGTAGTCCTGAATTTCGAGTTCCAAGTTCAAAAGTTAAGGACATATAGTCCTGAACTTAGAGTTACAAGTTCAAAAGTTAAGGACAGGTAGTCCTAACTTAGACTTACAAGCTCATAAATCAAGGAAAGCTAGTCCTGAACTTACAGTAACAAGCTCATAAGTTAAGGACACTTGGTCCTGAACTTTATGAGCAAAAGGGTATTTTCGTCCAGGCGGGTAAAAGTTTGTTAAACCAGTGGCTAAAGACTAAAGACATTTTAAATAGTGGTTTAAAAGAAAATACATGTTTATTACTGGCTAACTGTGCACTTCCCTCTATACTTAAGAAGATGAGATCATAAATATATTTTTATATGGAAACTGTGAAAATAGCTCGGGCTAGCCAGTGTTCGCACTGGTAATTGAAAACTAGCCAGTGTTTGCAAAGTCATTGAAAATATCCACTATTTTGCTCAAATGCGGAAAGTTTCAGCATAATATATTGAATATTGGTGCACCTGCATATGAACTTCCAAGATATTATGCTGGAACTCCAGCACACGGAAAGTTCCAGCATAATATACTGGAGATTGGAGCACATGTGTATGAACTTTAAGTATATTATGATAGACTGATATGTTATGCGAGAACTCCAGTATATTATGATGGAATTCCAGTATATTATTTTGAACAGTATTTTTGTTCAGATTTATCTTTACATAAAAAGTGACTAAATTATAATTACTTTTAAAACTGTGACTATTTTCGATTACCATTTGTATATTGATTATTTTTTATTTTCACCTATCTAGAGCAGCATTTTGGTTTTCATTTGGCCTGGTAGTGCTAAGATAGAATTGTATCCTTATTAGTATTTACTTGAAATAAAGAAATAGTAGCTTTTTGATTTTTCAGAATGATATTACATACCTATATATGGCAAAATATGAAATTGAGAAATAAAATCTTATCTTACAATTGTGCTACCATTCTCAAATTCTGACTCTGCACCATCCAATAATCAAATACAGTTAAATCACTCCGTAACAATTTTGTTGGTTTCGATATTTTTTAATTGTTATTGTAAAGTAATGTTATATAAAATATATATTATAACTTAATTTGAAAATTTTGTTCCAAACAGAACTTGACCATTACAGAGAAGTAATGTATTATAGATGATGATTGTTACGGAACGTGTTTAACTATATAGAACTTTACCCATCGAAAAAGATTATTAGATGCTATGAATTTAGGCAAAATACAGTAACATTCCCCTAAACTTGACACGATTATTAGTTACAACTTTAAATTATTTGTGATCTTAATTACCTCTCTCAACTTGACTTTTTGAGAGCCATTACCCCCCTGGACGCTGATGTGGCAAAGAGTGTGGGTACACTCACCTGCCACGTGGATTTTTTTGTATATGTGATATTTTTTTTTTAAAAATAAAATATATTTTTACCTTTTTAAGTATGTTACTTTTTTGAATAATTTTTTTCGAATACAATTTATAATAAAACTTGGATATAACTACATTATTTAGGCTAAATATTTTTATTTGGCTAAAAATAATAATCTTTTTTTGAATTTAACCTGAAATTAAAGATTTATACAATTGAAATAAATAGTCAAGGCATCTAAAAAGTTATAAAAAAAATACACATGACTTTTCATTTCTTCTGACATCAGGCACTTCGAATTGGATTATGAAAACTCCGGTTCAATTTTTCGGGTATGAAATACCAAACCAAATAATCTTAGTTTGGTTTGTTTTCTTAGAGATTTCAGAGTAATTGGTTTAGTTATTTTGAAATTTATGTTTAAACCTATGGACATCTTTTGACAAGAAATAATGGACCTCTAAATAAATTATTTATGTCAAATTGCCTAATTACCTCATTCCCATTTTATTCATATGAAAATTTGATAATTATAAGCACAAATATAGATCCTTGATATGACAAAAGGATTACAAGAAGAAAAAATAATAATGAAAAAATATGAGATAACTATCATGAGTATATGTTAAAAATAGTCAATTGAAATAAATAGTCAAGGCATCTAAAAAAGTTATAAAAAAAAATACACATGATTATTTATTTCAATTGTATAAATCTTTATTTTCCGATCAAATTCAAAAACAGATTAACTAAAACTTTATTATCTTTAGTCAAATAAGAAAATTTATCCTAAACAATTTAGTTCTATCCAAGTTTTATTATAAATTGTATTTGAAAAAAAATTATCCAAAAAAGTAACATACTTAAAAAGGTAAAAATATATTTTATTTTTTAAAAAAAAAGCCACATATGCATAAAAATACACCTATCAGGCGAGTGCACCCACACTCTTTACCACATCAGTGTCCAAGGGGATAATGACTCTCAAAAGGCCAAGTTGATGAGGTAATTATGATCACAAATAGTTTAAGGCTATAACTAACGATTTATGTCAATTTTAGGGGATGTTGATGTATTTTGCCATGAATTTATTGTTACTCCCACCGGATAATATGAAGCAGCACAAAGAGAAACTTGAAAACAAGAAAAAAGAACAATATTGGAATCTGGAAATTGAATGGAAATGCTTTTGGATTTCTTTGCTTTGCATGAAAGTTTCTTAAGACTTAAGTTAACCCTCAAATTCCCTTCATCGTTCTTATTCGTCTCTGCCTTCCTTCTTTCTCATTATAACACCCCATTCAAGCCATTGTTTTGGCCATTCATCAAAAAATTACGACTAACAGTAATAACAAATTCGGTGAAATTAATAAAAATTATGGGTGATGAAGAACAGAGAAAACCAACGACACGAAGAACACCTCTTAGCCAAATAGATGAGGTACTTTTTTTTTTTAATATATTTTGTTGTAAATTTCTTGTTTGCGTGATTTTGTTCTCCCTTTCTTTAATTTTCTTTTCTTAAATACCTTTTTTTTTGAAAATTTTTGGGTGGGGATTCTAATTGTTTGATACTATTAATTTGCATGGCAATGCATGTGTATATTCAGGATAGAGTTTGTATTATGTTATCGATGATTGAAAGTGAAAGTGAAGACGAGGAAATTACTGCCTCTGATGAAGAATTTTTAGAAAGTGAGATTCAAGGTAATTTACGTACTTATTTCATTTGGACAAATGCTTCAAGAAATGGCATATAACTCAGCTACGTACATTGTTTCATTTGCTCATTTTCACGTGAAGATAAAAAGTTATTATTATTTTTGTTGTTGTTGTAGTTGAAAATTGGCACAATAAAAACGTTTGAAGGCAAAAGAATAGGCTAAAAACGTACAAATAATAAAAGTTTATCAAAATTCAGATGACAGATGAATATGAAAAGTCAAAACACTAATATCTTAAAACATAAGAAACTCAAAGTATAAGTCGAAGAAACACTAGGGATAAAGGTCAAAACTATCTACAAAATCACAGTTTTTGATGATTTAAAATTTCAATCTAACTTTATATATTCCAGTTTTATACCATAAATATTTATAGATTTTTTTCCTTTGGATATTTCTGTTTGCAGATTTCGAATTAGAGTTTTACGACGATGACGACGAGGTTTCTCTTTAGCACATATACACCCACTAGAATTCATATTTTTTATTAATTTCTATATATTTAAAGCATAGTGAATTCTCTCCTTTTATAGGATATGGAAGAAGATGATGTTGATCCAGATGAATTATCCTACGAGGTACAAAAGATGGAGTACTCATTATTTATTTATGTATAGCTCAAGAAATACATGACATTTACTAAAAAGTATATATATGTTTACAGGAATTAATTGCTTTAGGAGAATTTGTTGGAGTAGAGAACAAAGGATTATCTGAAGCAGATATCAGCAAACACTTGCATTCATCTACATTTCAATCTAACAGTTCCAAGACCCTTGTTGATCGGTAAGTAGGCGAAAATCAGAGACTCATTTTAAGATCTGAACTCATAACAGTGTGGTTTACATTGACAACTTGACCGTTAAACAGTCCCCCTTAGAAAAAATTATAACAACTTGAAAATGTGGATTTTTTTGGACGAATAGATGTGTGGTGTGTCAACTGGAATATGAAGAAGGAGAGAATCTAGTGGCACTTCCATGTGATCATCCTTACCATTCAGATTGTATCCAAAAATGGCTTCAGATAAAGAAGGTAATATAACTTGCTAAGTGCTCTCATTTTACTCTTCTTGATATTCATTATTCTATATTCCTTTGCAGATTTGCCCTATATGTAGTGATGAGGTCTCTCCCACTGATGTACCCAAGAATGTATAGCTCTATATATGTCATTTGACTCAGGTTCAGAGATAGGGTTAACGTTATGAATTCTATATTTGTCATAAGAAATTTATTGAATATGTACAAATATTAATTTGTCCCGAGTGATGTGACCATGTTCTTTGTATGTCATATGTCTTAGTATATTTGTAAATGAACTTCCACAGTTCCACTATATTGAGAAATAAAACTACTTTTTTTTCTAGGTTAATAGGCAACTAATCAAGTATTGGAAAGGTAAAATAGTAGTAAAGTTGACAAGTGCAAATCAAGAGTACTCAAGATTCATTGGAAAACAAAACTTTTGAGCAGTAAAGTTTGTACAATAGAAAATAAAACTTGTACTTTTAGACATTCTTATGATCTGAAGTAAATGCAATTATTAATCAAATATAACAAGGGACTTAAAGCTTGAATAAAACAATAACGCATATATTAAGCTTTTTAGTTTCTCTAGAAATACAATTATGTATTATGATTGTAATATACTAGGCTAATTTGTTTCTTTTTATACGTTTTCAAAAATAAATTAAGCAATACGTTAGAATTTAGAAATATGAACATTTTATATGCATACTTTTTAGTCTATTTTAAAAAAAGAAAAATATTTTTTATTCAAAAATAATAAATTTAAAAATTTCTCGCTTTACTCTGAATGATATTTTATAGTCACAAAAATATCACAACATGTTTAAATCATAAATTTTTAGTTTTAGTTTTTAATTAATCTTAGCAATTAAATCATCACACTTTTTTTTTTGAGAATAAGAGGATATTATTAAAAGACTAAAGTAGGATAGTATCATTACAAGCCATGTTGGCATTCCCATAGATGTTGATCATAGCATCAATGTTCCCTAGGGCAGCTAGATTGTTACAAATATTAAAAAACATGTTACGAACTATTGCAGGACCATTCTTGTCCTCCAGTATTCTGGACTCGATAAAGATAGGTAGTTTATGATAACACACAAGTTTATTCATAGTAGACTGTCTTGCACCTTCCTTTGTCATCGGGTGAGCTATTGCATTGCCTTCTCTGCAGCTATACTTGAGAACTACTTGCCCCATTTTGTTCATTAATCATCTGCAGTCAAAAATGATATTGTTGTAAGTTATTGATCCTTTTTCAGGCTAATGAATAACATCCGTTGAGTCGGTTTTCACTTCTATTGGGGTTAAATTGTTATTTTCTGTATAGATCAATCTTTGGTGGAGCTAGAAGCTCTGCATGGATAGCGAATCTGCATGGACTAATTTTATAAAGCCTAAGATCCAATTTGAATTTGCATTTTTGATCAGCCCACCTATGCCTGAGGTTGATATAGTACTTCGAAAAGCACCATCAATATTAAGTTTGTACCATCCTGGGGGGAGAGGAGAGGAGGAGGGGGGGGGGGGGGAGGGCATGCCACGAAATTGTAATGGAAATTTTTCTTGTAATGTTGGTTTCTTTTTCCGAGCAGAATTTGTATTCAAGGGCATGTTTTATTATTAGAGAGGGTGAGAGAGGATGGTCGGTATTATTGATGTTATTGCTATTTCTAGTAAGTCAGAGGTTCCAAATTATAAAGGAAAATAGGTCATCCCATTTAATGGTGCTAGGTAGAGTAGCTAGACAATTAATAAAAGGATTCTAATTTTTAAGCAAGATAAGTCAGTGATCATTATTGGAGTTGGTGAGTAAGGGTGGAGATTTATTTAGTAGGGAGTGCCAGAAATGTTTTACCAAGTTGCAACAGAGAAAAATGTGTTCAATATCTTCTTTCTCTTTGCGGCAGCATGTGAAATTCGGGTCTATGTTGATGTCAGTTAATTGTAAATATTTTCTAGACGGAATTCTCTCATGATAACAAAGCCATAAGAAAAGTTTGATTTTATTGGGACAGTTTAGGGATCATATCTAATCAAAAAAATTTCCTATTGGAAGAATATCTAGAGATTCATTAACGAGGGTATAGCAAGATTTAGTAGTGAAGAGGCCATTAGAAGTTTTATCCCAATAAATTTTGTCTTTGAGGTTACTAGAAGGTAAGATGATGGAGTTGATTTTGTCAGTTATTGAGGAAGGTATATTAAAAGATATCTTATCAAAAGCCCAAGAGTTATCGTAGTGAAGAGCTTTTGGTGTGAGGAGTATGTCACTTTTATTCAAAGGTCCTATAAGGATTTGGCGAAGAGGATGACAATTAGGAATCCATCTAGAATTCCAGATATCTATGTTTGAATTGTGACCAATTGTCCAAGCCGTTCCTTTTGAGCATATTTCCCATCCAATCTTGAGGCTTTTCCATATGAAAGAAGAATTCTTTGAATGGTTGTTGATGTACTTAGTGATGAGCAGATTTTCCGAGATTGGAGGTAGTTCAATAATCTCCAAGAAAGGCTTGCTAGAAGAGTTTTGTTTTTTGAACGGGCTTTTTTAATTCCTAGCCCCTCCCCATCGATTTGTCTCTACTGACAATGTCCCAATTAATGAGATGTAACTTTTTCTTTTTGTCCGTCATTCCCCAAATGAAGTTCCTGATAATTTTATCAATATGCAAAATAATTTTGCTAGGTAATATTATAAATTGCATTATGTAATTTGGGACATTAGGTAGAGTAGATGTATCAAGGGTGGTGCGTCCACCAATATTTAAGAAGTTAGTTTTCCAGTTGTCTAGCTTATTCCGTAAATTATCTAAAATGTAATAAAAATCCTTATTTTTAGGACCTTGGTTATGAATGTAGAATCCCAAATATTTTTCAAAGGTTGTACTGCTTTTGATGCCTAGATAATTTGAAGCAAAAGCAGTATCATTTTTGGAGCAGTTGGTGAAGAAGTAGACCCTAGATTTTGATTTGTTAATTTTCTGGCCCGAAAAATTACAAAAATTATTTATACAATTAAGGATAGTGGTACAGATTTTCCTAGTAACTTTTCCCATTAGGGTCACATCATCTGCAAAAAAGAGATGGGAGAAGGAAGGACCTTTGGGAGTCACCTTAATGGGGTCCTAAAGGTTGGTATCAACTATGTGGTTTATGTATCGTGAAAGCATTTTCATGCAAAGGATGAAGATATAAGGGGACATGGGATCCCCTTGACGAATACCCCTGCGGAGACTAAAATAATTAGTTTTGTGGCCATTTACTAGAATGGATATTTGACTAGTGGTGTTGCAAGACATAATTAATCTAGTGATATTTGGAGAAATTTAAAATGGTGAAGCGTTTGGTATATGAAAGACCATTCAGTTCTGTCAAACGCTTTTTCTAGGTCGATTTTAATAAGCATATTGCCAACTTTACTCTTTTTTTTGTTTATGGAATTATGGAATGAATAATTTCCTGAATAATAGTAGCATTGTCACTTGCCCTACGATTCTTCATAAAGCTAGCTTGGTAAGGGCTAGTGATGGTTGATAGGAAAGGTCTTATTCTATTGGTAATAATTTTAGTGATGATTTTGTAAATAATATTACAAAGACCTATTGGCCGGAAGTTCTTAAGGTTATTAGCATTAAGGATTTTGAGGATCAAGCAGATGTATGCATTATTTAAAGGAGCGGGAACAGTGCAATCTTTAAAAACCTTATGACAACAAGAGATTACTGAGGGACCAACTATATGTCAATATTTTTGAAAAAAGAAAGGATACAAGCCATTCGGGCCAGAATCTTTGAATGGTTTGAAAAAATAGAGGGCATTTGTAATTTTTATATTTGACAAGGGGTTATCTAGTGAGGAGAGATTGAGATTGGAGAAGCTAGTAGGGTTATTCTTGATAAGTTTTCAATTTGTGGAAGTCATAGAGGTTGTGAAGAGATTATTAAAAAAATTGGTAGTATGATTCATGATAGCTTCCTCATTGTCAAAACAATCACCATTATCGTCTTTAAAGTAAACAATTTGATTTCTTCTTTTACGGTTAAAGGCATTTATATGAAATTTTTTTGTGTTGGTATCACTATCGTTTATCCAAGCAATTCTGGATCTTATTTCCAGTAATCTTTTTTTATTTTCAAAATACCATTATAATCCTTTTTGAGGTCTTCTTACATGTAACAAATTACAAATCAATCTCGTATCGATCTTTGTTGATTTCATCTCAACTTGATCGATATTACATGGAGGGAACGGATTATGGTAAACTTTACTCATATTTCATCCATTACACCAAAAGTGCATTATGTATAATCTTTGAAACCTATAAGCAGTGGCGGAGCCACACGCATCCAAGGCGTATCAGCCAACCCCTTCGTCAGAAAATTATACTGTCTAACTCGGTAATTTAAAAAGAAATATGTATATATACTATATAATGATACTCCTTAACTTCTTGGCGAGTTTATTTCTTTATATTTTGACTCTCCTTCATAAATATCCTAGCTCCGCTACTTACTATAAATACTATTACTGTACTAGCAAATATTTAGTGGATGATTTTGAGTCTAAACCCAAACTTAAGGGACTCAAGTTGAACTCGTAATTGACAAATCGATTTATAAGTCAGCATTTAAAATGCAATTTAAGTATACACACGATTTGTATGTTCTGTTTAATTAAATATTAAATGCAATTAGTCAAATATTATAGGGACTTAAGCTTGAATAAAACAATAGCTCATACGTCAAGATTTCTATTTTTCTATAAAATACATGACATACATATCTATATGAATTTTACTAATCTACTAGTATATGATTGTAGCACCCTGACTTGACTCCTTTTTTTTTATTTTTAATTCAAGTTTTTAAAAATAACTTTAGAAATATGAACATTTTATGAATACTATTGCTTTTAATATCTATAAAAAAAAAGAATAACAAATTTTTATCCATTAGAAGCATAACTTCAGAGGAATATTAAAGTTTGTACAACAGAAAATAAAAACATCTTATGATGATGTAAATGGTGGACTAGGGAAACCTAAAATGAAGAATGAAAGAAATTTTCTACAAATGAAAATATAGTACAAGTAAAAGGCAAAATAGGCTCTTCTCCCCTTTACCTCTAACTCTATATCTATTTTACATTTTTTACAAGTCTTCTGCCTTTATATTTTGTGGTTTTATCTTTAACATCTTATTCCAACTCCCCTTTTTAGTTGGACATTATATTACACCAAACAGAGGAAAAAGGACAAAAAAGATTGGGAGTAAGCCACTATGAGTCAAAAAAATAGTTTAAATATTATACATTTTGTGATGACCCAATATGTCGTCTCATATTTTAGAACTTATTTTTGTGTTCTGAATCCTTAAATAACTCATTTTAGCCTTTCTCGACTTGCGTGCGCAGTCCAGGTATTGACCCGGAAGACTTATATGTTAAAAACTAGTAAAAATAAGAATTTTTATCTTAAAAATTGATTTTAGTTGACTTCGGTCAACGTTTTGAGTAAACGGACTCGGACTCAGACCCATTTTTTGACGGTCCCGGTGGGTCCGTATTGAAATATGGGACCTGGGCATATGCCCGGAGTCAAATTCCGAGGTCCCTAGCTCGGGATATGAATTTTTGTTGAAAATTAGAAGTTTGAAAATTAAATAGTTTTAAGAATCTATTGATGTTTGGCATTTTTGATACCGGGACCGTATTTTGGTTCTCGAGCCCGGTATAGGTTTAATATAATAATTATAACTTGTCTGTGAAGTTTGGTAAGAAACGGAGTCAGTTTGACGTGATTCGGACGCCCGATTGTGAAAATAGAAGTTTTGAAGCTTTCTTGAAAATTTCATTCGATTTGGTGTTCAATTCGTAGTTCTAGGTGTTATTTTGGTGATTTGATCACACGAGCAAGTTCATAGGATGTTTTAGGACTTGTGTGCATGTTTGGTTTGGAGCCCCGAGGACTCGGGTGAGTTTCATATAGGTTACGGGAGTTTTAGACTTAGAAATCTGGTTTTTGGTGCTTCAACTGTCATCTGGTGTTTTCTTCTTCGCATTCGCGAAGGTACTCTCGTGAATGCGGAGAGTAAACTGGGCCAGGGGGATTTTTCTTAAACGTGAACGCGGTAGCTGGGTCGCGAACGCGAAGCAATGTGGGGGCCTTACCCTTCGCGAACGCGGGCAGCTTCACGCGAGCGCGATGCTTTAGGGACCTTGGGGAGGGGTCAGTTACTCTTCTACGCGAACGCGAGCATTGGCTCGCGAACGTAAATGTCAAGGGGAGGGTAGCAGCCTTCGCGGACACATAAGAGGACTCGCGAACGCGTAAACCACTCGGGCTGTTGCTCATCGCGAACGCGGCAGGCCCTTCGTGAACGCGAAGATGGCCTGACGCTTGTGACTTAAAACAGACCAGAAAACGAGAATTGGCCATTTCTTTCAAATTTTCAAAACTAAAAGACCTAGAGGCGATTCTTCCATAAGATTTTCTTCCCCAAACTTTTGGTAAGTGATTCTAACCTACTTTCTTTCAATTAACCAATACATTTCATGAATTTTCAACCTAAAATCTAGGATTTTCATGATAGAAATTGGGGGTTTGGGTAGAATTAGGGATTTTTGAGAAATTGGGATTTAGACCTCAATTTGGGGTCGAATTTCAAAACTAATTTCATATTCAGGCTCGGGGTGAATGTGTTTTGGTCCGAACTTCGAGTTTTGACCTAGCGGGCCCTGGGTCGATTTTTGACTTTTTGGGAGAAAATTTGGGAAACCTAAATTTATGCATTGTAACTGATTTCTTTAGCAACATTCGATGTTATTAAGTTAATTATGGCTAGATACGAATGGTTTGGAGGTGGAATCTAGAGGAAAAGCGGTGGTTGAGCTTTGAGTTTGGCCGCTGGAGCGAGGTAAGTGTCGTGGTTAATCTTGGCTTGAGGGATTAGGTATTAGTTGTCTATTTGCTACGTGTTTGAATGTTGGGTACAACGTATAGGTGAAGTGACGAGTATCTATGCGTTGTTGTCGAGTCATAGCATGCGAGTGTGTCTTATTCTTGTAAATGTTGCCTTCCTTGATCATACTATCCATGTTTAGACTAGTTGATTGTTATGTTAATTACTCTTATCATGTTTTATGAAATTTGGTATTGATTGAGTATTGAATCAAGGTTAAGGTCGGTATTTTGGAACTAAATATTGAAGTAAGACTTGTTCTTGATATTTCTATCTCCTTGTTGTTATTGTTCATTATTTTGGTGAAAGAGAGTGTTAAAGCACGAAGGGTGATGCCGTGCAAATATTTGTGAGTGAGTCTTAATGCACGAAGGGTGATGCCGTGCCATGTTTGTGTGTGATAATGCACAAAGGGTAATGTCGTTCCATGTTCTGAGAGAGTTAATGCACGAAGGGTGATGCCGTACCGTTTCTATTGTTTCATATGGTGAGGTTGAGAGTAGAAGTACGAAGGATGATGTCGTGCACTTTCCTTTAACGTGATTACTTGTTTCTATCTGTTTAAGGAATAACGATTGATCAGGTTCTTATTTCTGTTGTGATCCTTTGTTTTGTGTTCCCCCCCTCCCCCAGCATGTCCCCTTCCTAATATTTCTTGCCTTGTTTCTTTCATTGTTGCTATTGGTATCTATATTATTATACTGCACATGTTTGATTGTAGGTGTCTCATCCGAGCCTCGTCACTACTTCGTCGAAGTTAGACTAGACACTTACCAGTACATGGAGTCAGTTGAATTGATACTGCACTCTGCACTTTCTGTGCATATTTTGGTACTGGACCGAGTTGACCCTGAGTTAGCTGCTGGCTTCATCTGATCGGAGACTCAAGGTAGTATTGTCGGCGTTCACAGGCCCTGAAGTCCCCGTCTATCCTTTCTGTTTACTGTTTTCTTTTATTCAAACAATTGTAATACTTTCAGACTTGTATTTGTAGTAAGTTCCAGAATATTCGTGGATTGTGACTCCGAATTCTGGGTAGAAATAGCTTGTAATTAAAGTTGTTATCTATGTAGCATCACGTTTATTTCGGGGTTTTTTCCTGTTTACTGAGAATCAATAAAAATGTAAGCAATTGGCTAAATAACCTCTAACGTTGGCTTGCCTGGCAAGTGTGATGTTAGGCACCATCACGGTCCCGTCGGTGGAAATTTTCGGTCAGTGACACATTTCCTCCATAAAAGGACCAAAAACACATTTTTTTTGTCAATTGAAGGTCAAACATACTAAGTCAAATATCACAAGGATCAAAGTCTGAATTTAGATATATATATATATATATATATATATATATATATATATATATATATATATATATATATATATATAATTATGCCACTATTTTCATTAATTAAATGTGGGCTCTTAATATATTATATCAAGTAATAGATTATTAACAATAAAAAAAATTCTCTCTAGAAACGACTCTCTCATAAGCGAGTATTCTCACGCTCCTTCCTCATGGATCCACCGAATGATGTCCCACCGGCGCGTCTAGATGGCCAACATCTCAACCCTCCAATTATACAGAGCACTGAAGCTACTAATGGAAAATTGTCTTATGCAACCAAGGTTTCCACCTCCAAACAATTCTCAGCAGCCCCAAATCAAAATGCAAAAAGAATAGGTCATAACAACACACACCACACACAACGGAATTTCGGCGTCAGATTACTACGACATCATGGAAGCAGAGTGTAAGCTCACAATAGTGCGCAAATTCCTCAAACCTAGGCCACAAATCGGCCGAATTAGGTCAAAATTTAAAGAACTAATCTCTATTAAGGCTCGATCAAGATTGGGGTTTATGATAACTACAATGTCTTCTTGGATTTCATCAATGAAGACTACTTCAATTTTGTCTGGTACAAGAGGGTTCTCGAAATTGCGGGACAACAAATGTGAATACAAAAGTGGTCTCCGGACTTCAAGCCGGAAGACTGGCACCGGTATGGGTACTTCTACCGGGATTACCTTTTCAGATGCACACATAGTAGTATGTCAAACAGGTGGTAAGCGCTGTTGGGACTCCACTAGAAATGGACTCGACAACGAAAGGAAAGACCATACCTAGCATGGCTAAGGCAATAATTGAAATCGACCTATTACAACATCAACCAGATTCTGTTTATGTTGGTCAAGTTTATGATGATGCTCCTCAAAGAGGCTTTGTTCAAAAACTTGAATATGAGGGTGTCCCAAAGTATTGTAAACAATGTAGGAATCTCGGGCATAACATGATGAATCGTAGAGTTTTGGAAAAGAAAAGAGAAATGGAAAAGAAAGATCAGGAAGCAAAACAAGACAAGGAAGTGAATCTTGAAACCAAAGAAGAGGAAAAAAAAAAGGATAACAAAGCAGCGATATCAGGGGAAGGCATCATGAAGAATGTGGAGCAACACTCTCAGAGAAAACAGGGTAGAATGCAAAGCATTAAGGGTAGAACAACCAAAAAATTCAAGGCTAGGAGACAAAAGAAAATTCCTAAAAAGAAGCCCAAGGTGACCTTTAAACATGTCAAGATTTGAGCTAATAACAAAAACAAGGGAGCTATAGAAATAGCTATGAATGAGCAACAAGAAAACAATTCTCACATGAATACTCATGTAGATGCTAGCAGAAGTGATGATAAGGTACAAAATGGAGATGAGGGAAGCACCAATGTGACAAAGAATGCAAGCCAAGATGAGACTGAAGAAGCTGTGCAAGAATCGAGTAATATTGATGCCACCAAAAAAGACAAAGTTATTGACTGGCAGATGTATATCAATGAATCAACTAATGTCCCTTCAGACATTAAGAATCTACCAGGAATTAACCTAGAGGTCAACTTAATTCTAGAAGAACAGGAAGATCACATGAAAGCAGCGTCAATTAGGAGAGATACACAACAAAAAATTGAAGTTACTTCCCCTAACAGACTCATTGTTGTGATTCTGGAAGATCAATTACAAACTGGAAATGACAAAGAGGATGGGGATAATTTCTCACGTGTGATCGAGAGAAGAAATCAAAACAAAAAAAGAAAAAAAAGAAGAAAAAAAGAAATGCCAATACACCTCCTCAAGGAGGTAGTTCAAATTGATCTCCCCCTCCTCCATTTCCACAATTAATGCAATTTTCTGAAATATTAGAGGAGTGAATACCAAGAAAGCCATGCCTAGGATTAAAAAACTTATCAACATCAACAAAGTGGACTTGTAGCTATTAAGGAACCTTTTGTTAGCATGATAGAGATTGATAATTACATGAGATACCTCAAGTTTAAACATTGTATCTCCAACATCAATGGGAAAGTCTGGCTCAAGTGGTTTAGAAACAATCAAACCAGCGTGATTAGTGTCTATGACCAACAAATCACCATCAAAATGCAGAATGGCGTGAGTAACTCTAATATGTTTATTATTGTTGTCTATGCTAAATGCACTGCAAATGAAATAAAAGATCTTTGGAGTAGTTTAGAAGGTACTCATATGTTGATTGATGGGACATGGTGCATTGGAGGAGGCTTCCATGTTATTCTTGATCCGGATGAGAAACATGGGGATCGACCTCACAGAATGTACAAAAGTTTGGATTTCAGCTCTTGTATGGACAATTGTGAGGTTAGGGATTTGGGTTATGTTGGACCTAAATTCACTTGGTGTAACAATTGGGATCCTAGAAGAAGGATTTGGAAGAGACTTAATAGAATATTTGCAAATGATCTATGGTGCCAACTCATTCAAAATAACACTATCAAGAATCCTCTAAGAACTGGTTCCGACCGTAGACCCTTGTTGTTTGGTTGCCATAACAGAAACAATAATGGCATAAAATACTTCAGATTCCTCGACTTCTGGATTGAGCAACCTCCTTTTATGAAACTGGTTGAAGAAGTGTGGTCTACTAACATAGATGGGAAGGCTTTGTGAAAGCTACAATAGAAACTAAAGATGCTCAACAAAAGACTCGCTCAATGGTCTAAAGAAGAAGTTGGCAATGCGTTCGAACACGTTCAACTTTGGGAGGCCAAAATGCATGATCTAGAGGAGTTAGATTTTAACAAAAACACTGATTTCTCTAGAGAAGAACTGAACAAAGGTCAAGCAGAATATATTAGATGGATGTCCATGCCAGATGTCTGAAACGGAAAGCTAATTCCAAGTGGTTTAAAGAAGGTGATTCCAATACCAAGTACTTTCACAACTTAATCAGGGAAAGAAGAATAAAATTCCAACTTCACAGGATCAAAGATCATAGAGATAGATGGGTGGAAGGTGATGATAACATAGCAACAATTTCCATTCATCACTTCCAAAAGAGATTCAACATTCATCACCAGCTCAGAGATAGTGTCATTCTTGATTGCATTCCCCAAATGATCACTGATGAGGATAATAGATCTCTCACTGCTGTTCCTAATACTGAAGAAATTAGAGATGCAGCCTTTGATATGGGAGCTACAAGTGCAGTAGGACCTGATGGTTTCAATGGTAATTTTTTCCATAAGTGCTGGGATATTATCAAAACTAATATCACTGATATTGTTCAAGAGGTTTTCAATGGGAAGAGACTTACCAAATTCTTGTCACATACCTGCCTTGTCCTGATTCCTAAAGTGGAGTCTCCTACCAACTTCTCTAAGAGTAGACCTATCAGACTAAGCAACTTCACTGGCAAGATCATTTCCAAAATTCTATCAAGAAGGCTTAACCCTATTCTTCACAAGCTCATTTCAGAGAATCAAAGTGGTTTTGTCAAAGGAAGATCTATTAGTGAAAACATTCTTCTTGCGCAAGAGATCACTCAGAATATCAACCACAGGAATTGTGGTGGTAACATCATCATCAAACTAGATATGGAGAAAGCCTATGACAGAATGTCATGAAAATTTCTTATGTCTGTAATGAGGAAATTTGGATTCTCCGAGGAATGGATTGACATCATTTGGAGCTTGTTCAATGAGGCCTGGTCTTCTATTATTATCAATAGTACTAGGAAAGGTTTCTTTACTTATTCCCATGGTCTTAAGCAGGGGGGTCCTTTGTCCCCTTCCTTGTTCATCATTGGTGCTGAAGTTTTGTCCAGATCTTTGAATAAGATATTTGAGTATGAAAACTTCACTCCATTTAGCATGGATAACAGAGGACCCAACATCAACCACTTAGCCTAAGCATATGATATTGCCATCTTATGTGGAGGAAAAAAGCAGTCTATCAAGCTTATTAAGAATCACATCAAGAGGTATGAAAGGGCTTCTTGGAAAAAAGTCAACAACGACAAGAGTTGCTTCATTAATTTTCCTAACACCTCTGCCTCCAAGATAAATAGAATTATACAAGCATCTGGTTTCATGGATAAAAAGTTTCCTTTCACTTACTTGGGATGCCCTATCTACCATGGGAGGAAGAACACTAGTTTGTTTATAACATGTTAGGTAAAATTGTCAAAAGGTCAATGGATGACAAGGAAAGATTTTATCACCTGGTGGGAAAATCACTCTTATCAAGCATGTTCTACAATCTCTTCCCACATATATTTTGTTGGCTATGACCCCCCCAAAGGTACAATTAATCTTATGGAAAAGCATTTTGCTAATTTTTTCTGGGGATCTATGGATGGTAAGAACAAATATCACTGGAGTTCTTGGCACAAAATATGCTTTACCAAAGATGAAGGTGGCATGGGTATAAGGAAGATGCAAGATGTGATTGAAACATTTAGTATCAAAAGATGGTGAAGATTTAGAACGCAACAATCTTTATGGGCCACCTTCCTCAAAGCCAAATATTGTAAGAGATCTCATCCAGTGAGTAAATTTCTTAACTCGTCAGATTCTGGCAGCTGGAAGAACCTATTGAAGACCAGGAGTAAAGCTAAAATGCACGTTAACTGTATAATTCAAAATGGTCCTCCAATTTCTGGTGGGATAACTGGACTGGGAAAGGACCACAAGCATACTTGTCTCAAGGTACAAGGAAGTCTACAAAAACTCAAGTAAATAGCTTCTTTCACAATGGACAATGAGACATCAATAGCTTAAACCAGGTTCTGCCTTCACATATTACTGATTACATTATAAATATTGATATAGGTAATTATATGGAGGATGACTTCCCTGTTTGGAATATATCTGATGGGGGTATGTTTTCTAACAAATCTGCTTGGTACCTAATTAGATCAAAAAAGAAAAGAAAATGATTTCTTAAGGAAAGTTTGACATCACTCTATCCCCTTTAAAATGTCTTTCCTAACTTGGAGATTATTTAAAAGAAAATTTTCGTTTGATAACATGATCGGTAGGTTTGGTACTAACATTACTTTTATATGCTCTTGTTGTAGTGTTCCATACGTTAAGTCTATGCAACATGTGTTCGTGGAAAATGAAGCAGCGATGTTTATATGAAATGAAATCAGCAACCCACTGGGAATTAGGCATCAACATGCCCCTGTTCCTGCAATCTTCAAAAGGTGGTTGGAAGAAAAATCAAACAACAGAGTCTATGGCTTGATTCTCTAAGTCCCACCAAGTGTCATATGCTGGGAAGTTTGCAAACAGAGAAGCTCTTGTAGATATGGCAGATAGAAGAAGTTTCAACTCAACTTCATGAAGTATCAAGTAATATGGACTATTAAGTCCACTATTACTAAGTTAATGCCTAATGAAGAGGCCTCTTTTCAATGGCCTATTTTATGCAGCACAGTAGAAAAGATAAGACATGTGCAAACCAGGAAGCAAGTTCAATGGCAACCTCCTTTATATGACACTATCAAAGTTAACACCGATGGTAGTTACATAAAGGAAAGTGGGAAAGCTGGAATATGAGGCATAATTAGAGATGGTAATGGTGATTGTATCATGGCCTTTGCTATGCCTGTTATTTGCGATAGCAACAATATGGCCAAAGTCTTAGCCACGGAGTTTGGAGGGAAATGGTGAAACAAATTAGGTTTCACTAATTTTTCTCTTGAACTTGACTCAACGGTCATTGTTAACATGATCAACCAAAGAGGAACAAAGAACATGAAGCTAAAGATGGTGGTGGAGAGGATTATAAAAGGTGTCCATAATGCAAGTGCGACTGTACAACACTGCTACAGAGAGGGAAACCAAGTAGTTGATGCTTTAGTTAAACTCGCATATGCTTCCAATCAAGGTGTAATCTGTCACTCATTCGACCATCTCCCAAAAGAAGCCAAAGGCCCTTTTATTCTAGATAAATAGGTAATGCTTTGTCACGACCCGAACATCACCGATGGGGCCGTGATGGCGCCTAACATTGCACTCGCTAGGCAAGCCAACATTAGAGATTCACAACATAAAAATCTTAAAACTTGCGACGAATTACTACAATTCAACACATGATAAATTAATGAAGCGGAAATTCATAACAACACAATGTATATATATATATAAATATATACACCCATGATCTGGAGTCACAACTCACAGACTACTATGATTTATCTACAAGTATTTAACTGAAGGAAAAATATACAACTGTTTATGAACCAAAGGAAAACAGTAAAAAATGATCAGATAGGAGGGGACTCCAGGAATCTGCGGATGTCGGCAGATCTACCTTGGGTCTCCAGGTAAAGAAGTCAACAGTGAGGCTCGGAATCAGCTCGGACTGACACCTGGATCTGCACAGAAAGTGCAGAGTGGAGCATCAGTACAACCGAACCCATGTACTGGTAAGTGTCGAGCCTAACCTCGGTGAGGTAGTGACGAGGCTAGGACAAGACACCTACATATAAATTGTGCAGTACAATCATACAAGTAGCAACAATAGTAATAAAATAAATAGAGCAAGCAATAATGAGAAGGGGACATGATGAGGGGTTCACAATGTAAGGAATACGAAACAGGAATAAGACAGAATCAATCAATATGCCTTAAACGAAATAAACAAGTAAAAATAGTAAAGGAAATTGCACGGCATCATTGTGCTTTTACTCTCAATCTCACCATATGAATAAGAACGACACGACATTACTCTTCGTGCATTAACTCTCTCATAATATAACACGGCATCACCCTTCGTGCATTATCACTCACAAGACATGGAACGACATCACCATTCGTGCATTAACACTCACAAGACATAGCACGACATCACCCTTCGTGCATTAATACTCACTCACAAACATTGCACGACATCACCCTTCATGATTTTCACTCTTCCTCACCAAAACAAAGATCAATAACACGGAGATACAGAGATATCACAAATCAGTCTTACTTCAATATTCAGTACCACAATACCAATCTCAACCTTGAGTCAATACTCAAAAATTACCAATTTTAGTAAAAATAAGATGATATTAGCCTAACATAACAATTAGCTAAGCTCAGCATGAACAAATCGATTAAAGGCTACAACGGTTACAAGAATAGTATTCACTCACATGCTATGACTCGACATCAACACATAGGTGCTCGTCACTTCACCTATATATTTTACTCAATAACCAAACATGTAGCAAGTAGTCAATTAATACCTAATCCCTCAAGCCAAAGTTAGACACGACACCTACCTTAATCCACATGCCACTCACTGCTCAAGTACCGCTTTTCCTCTAGAATTCACCTCCAACCCACTCGTATCTAGTCATAATTAGCTTAATAACATCAATTATCACTGAAGAAATCAATTTCAATACAAAATTATAGAATTCTCGAATTTTTCTCCAAAAGTCAAAAATCGACCCCGACTCGCTTGGTCAAAACTCAAGGTTCGGACCAAAATCTGTTTACCCATTCACCCTCGATCCAAATATGTAATTAGTTCCGGAATCCGGCCACAAATCGAGGTCTAAATTCCCAAGTTTGTAAAATCCTCAATTCTCCCAAAATCCCTAATTTCTACCCTTAAAGAACAAGATTTAGGACTAGGATTCAATGAGTGATAATGGAAATTGAAGAAAACGAGCTAAGAAGTGCAAACCTGTGATTTGGTGTTTAAATCCCTCTTCAAAAATTGCCCTAGGTCGAGTTCAATCCCTTTCAAGCTACTCGTGGCCTATCTGAAACTCACCCGAGCCCTCGGGGCTCCAAACCAAACATGCACACAAGTCTAAAAACATCATACGGACCTGCTCGTGCGATCAAATTGCCAAAATAACACCTAGAACTACGAATTTAGCACCAAAACCTATGAATTTCTCAAGAACACTTCAAAATTACTATTTTCTCAACTAAAGGTCTGAATCACGTCAAATCATTTCCGTTTCTCACCAAATTTCTCAGATAAGGTATAAATATCATAACAGAGCTGTATCGGGCTCTAGAACCAAAATACGGGCTCGATACCAACAAGAACAAACTTTAAACAAATTTTTTAAAATCATAATTTTTCAGTCTTTCAATTTTAGTCAAAAATTCATATCTCGGGCTAGGGACCTCGGAATTCAATTCGAGGCATACGCCCAGGTCCCATAATTTACTAAGGACCTACCGGGACCGTCAAAATACGGGTCCAGGTTCGTTTACTCAAAACGTTGACCGAAGTTAACTAGAAATCATTTTAAGGCCAAAATCATTCTTTCTTCAATTCCTCACATAAAAGCTTTTCGAAAATATGCTCGGAGTGCGCACACAACTCGAGGAGGGTAAAAATGAGATATTTAAGGCTAGAGAGCGCAAAATATAGTTCTAAAACACAAGATGACCCCTTTGGATCATCAAAATCTCCACCTCTAAAACAAACGTTCATCCTCGAACGAACATAGAAAAGTACCTGAACTGGCGAACAAGTGGGGATATCTACTCCGCATGTCCGACTCAGACTCCCAAGTAGCTGCCTTAAAAGGTTGACCTCTCCACTGCACTCGAACTGAAGGATAACTCTTCGACCTCAACTGACGAACCTGTCGGTCTAGAATAGCTACCGACTCCTTCTCATAAGTCAAATCCTTTTCCAACTGGACAGAGCTAAAATGTAACACGTAGGACGGGTCAGCATGATACTTTCGGAGCATGGACACATGAAATATTGGATGAACTGATGATAATCTTGGAGGCAACGCAAGCCTATAAGCCACATCTCCCACTCTATCAAGAATCTCAAAAGGCCCGATGTACCTTGGGCTCAACTTGCCCTTATTTCCAAACCTTATTACACCCTTCATGGGTGATACCCGTAGCAATACTCTCTCCCCGACCATGAATACCACATCACAAACTCTACGATCAGCATAACTCTTTTTCCTAGACTGAGATGTATGAAGTCGATCCTGTATAATCTTGACCTTGTCCAAGGTCTCCTGCACTAAATCTGTACCCAACAACTGAGCCTCTCGGGGCTCAAACCATCCAACTGGTGACCTGCACCATCTACCATATAATGCCTCATAGGGAGCCATCTGAATACTCGACTGGTATCTGTTGTTGTAGGCGAACTCTGCAAGGGGAAAGAACTTATCCCACGATCCTCCGAAGTCTATAACACAGGCGCGGAGCATATCCTCTAAGATATGAATAGTACGCTCATACTGTCTGTCCGTCTGAGGATGAAATGCCGTGCTCAACTCAACCCGCGTACCTAAGTCACGCTGCAGCACCCTCCAAAAGTGCGAGGTAAACCGCGTACCTCGATTGGAAATGATAGACACGGGCACACCTTGAAGACGGACGATCTCCCGAGTATAAATCCCCGTCAATCGCTCTGAAGAATAGGTAACTGCCATAGGAATGAAGTGTGTTGACTTATTCAGCCTATCCACAATGACCCAAACGGCGTCGAACTTCCTCTGAGTCCGTGGAGTCCAACAACGAAGTCCATAGTGATACGCTCCCACTTCCACTCAGGAATATCCATCTGCTGAAGCAAACCACTGGGTCTCTGGTGCTCATACTTCACCTGCTGACAATTAAGGCACCAAGATACATAAGAAACTATATCCTTTTTCATCCTCCTCCACCAATAATGTTGTCGCAGGTCCTGGTACATCTTGGCAGTGCCCGGGTGAATAGAATACCAAGAACTGTGAGCCTCCTCAAGGATCAACTCACGAAGCCTATCAACATTAGGCACAAACACCCGACCCTGCATCCTCAAAACGTCATCATATCCAACGGTAACCTACTTGGCACGACCGTGCCGAACTGTGTCCCTAAGGACCAACAAGTGAGGATCATCATACTGCCGATCTCTGGTACGCTCAAATAAGGAAGACCGAGCGACTGTGCAAGCTAGAACACGACTGGGCTCTGAAATATCCAACCTCACGAACTGGTTGGCCAAAGTCTGAACATCTGTAGCTAGCGGCCTCTCACTGACTAGAATGAATGCAATGTTGCCCATACTCACTGCCTTCCTACTCAATGTGTCGGTCACCACATTGTCCTTTCCTGGATGATACAATATGGTGATATCATAGTCTTTCAATAACTCCATCCATCTCCTATGCCTCAAATTTAGATCCTTCTGCTTGAACAAATACTGAAGGTTGCAATGATTCGTGAAAACCTCACACGACACGCCATAAAGGTAGTGTCTCCAAATCTTCAGCGCATGAACAATGGATGCCAACTCTAAATCATGAACATGGTAATTCTTCTCAAGAACTTTCAACTGCCGAGATGCATATGCAAACACCTTATCCTCCTGCATCAATACCGCTCCGATCCCAACACAGGAGGCATCACAATACACCGTGTAAGATCCTGAACCTGATGGTAATACCAACACCGACGTTGTAGTCAAAGCTGTCTTGAGCTTCTAAAAGTTCGCCTCACACTCGTCCGACCATCTGAATGGGGCACCCTTCTGGGTCAACCTGGTCAATAGGGCTGCTATAGACAAAAAACCCTCCATAAATCGACGGTAATAACCCGCCAAACCCAAGAAACTCCTGATCTCCGTAGCTGAAGTGGGTCTAGGCCAGTTCTGGACTACCTCAATCTTCTTAGGATCTACCTGAATAACCTCTACGGATACGACATGACCCAAGAAGGTGACGAAATCCAACCAAAACTCGTACTTTGAAAATTTAGCATACAACTGACTGTCCCCCAAAGTCTGGAGCAATATCCTGAGGTGCTGCTCATGTTCCTCCTGACTGCGGGAGTATATCAAGATGTCATCAATAAACACAATCACAAAGGACTCCAGATAAGGCTTTAACACTCGGTTCATCAAGTCCATAAATGTTTCGGGGGAATTGGTCAACCCAAAGGACATCACCAGAAACTCATAGTGCCCATACCGCATCCGAAAAGCTATCTTAGGGATATTAGACGCCCTAATCCTCAACTAATGGTAGCCAGATCTCAAATCAATCTTCTAAAACACCTTGTTACCATGAAGCTGATCAAATAAATCATCAATCCTTGGAAACGGATACTTGTCCTTGATAGTGACTTTGTTCAACTACCGATAATCTATACACATCCTCATAGACCCATCCTTCTTCTTCACGAACAAAACCAGTGCACCCCAGGGCGAGACACTAGGTCTAATGAATCCCTTATCAAGCAAATCCTACAATTGTTCCTTCAACTCTGGTGGGGCCATCCGGTATGGAAAAATAGAAATGGGTTGAGTTCCTGGAGCCAAATCAATGCAAAAAACAATATCCTTGTCGGGTGGCATCCTCGGCAGGTCTGCAGGAAATACCTCCGGAAACTCACGAACAACCGGCACTAAATCCATAGAGGAAACCTTAACACTAGAATCACGAATATAATCCAGATAGGACAAACACCCTTTCTCGACCATTATCCTTCATATAAGAAATAACCCTGTTGGAGGAATAGCTAGGAGTCCCTCTCCACTCTAATCGAGGAAACCCCGACAAGGCTAATATCACTGTCTTGGCGAGATAGTCCAAGATAGAGTGATAGGGTGACAGCCAATCCATGCCCAATATAACATAGAAATCAACCATATCAAGGAGCAGAAGGTCTACACTGGTCTCAAGAAGCCCAATAGTGACCATACACGAATGATATACACGATCTACGATAATAGCATCCCCTATGGGCATGGACACATGTACAGGGCGCTCAAAGAATCACGGGGCACAACCAAACATGAAGCAAAATAAGATGACACATATGAGTAAGTAGAACCCAGATTAAATAGAACTAAAGCATATCTATTGCAAACTAAATCAGTACATGTGATAACAACATCGGATGGTTCAGCCTCAGGTCTGGCTGGAAAGGCATAACATCGGGGCCGGGTCCTGATCGGTTCCAACCCTGTTCTACTATTGAGTAGCAAGGATGGTTGATGTATTTTTACCCAACAAGGTCATGATCGATTTCCACAAGGAGTTAACTGATTTGGACTCAAGTATCTATCTAAATCTAGATGCGTGTTTTATTCCTAATTGCACTTCCACACATGTTGGTATTGATTCTACTTCTAATTCTATTCTATTGTATGCAAAGATTAAAGCTAAGTACATTATTTTTTATGTTGTTTTTGAAGTGTTTAAAAGGACTAGGGTAGTGACTTCCACCTAGGTGGATACCTAACGTGTAGCAAGATCTAAGGAAAGCTTGATTTAATTGGGGTCATAATATAGCCATCACACCCAAGTACTCATTCTATACCTTTCGGTAGTTTGAGTGATTTTGCCCAATTTGGCTTTCTCAAGTCCAAATGGGTATTCATGCAATACAAGTGATATTATCTCAAGTCGTGTATTACTATCTCTAGGTTTAACCCTTTAATTGGGGCTATCAATTTCTTGAGTTCACTCAAATTCCTTGTTAGCCTAGTTTTCCTAGAGTTAGTCCCTCTTTCTAAAGAAGAGACTATGTCATAAAGGCATGAATCAGTGTTTGCAACCACTAATTCTACAATTCTAGCAAGAACTAGGATAAATATCACTAACCCATAAACATTCAAGCCCTAAAATTCAATTACCCATTAAATACCCACACTAGGGTTGGGTCAAAACCCTAGATATGGGTTTAGCTACTCATAGAAATAGCAGAAATTAAAGATTAAGAGAAGTTAAAATCCATAATACTAAATTAAAAGATGAAAATCTAATGTTATAAGGTAAATCTTGTACAAAATTTCCCAAAAGGGAAAACCTAGCCGTCTCACGTGCTCAGCAAAAACATAACATAACCTGACAAAAAGTAGTATTTATATTAAGCTAAAATTTTCGGACAAAAATACCACTGCGAAGGTTTTGCGGCCGCGTAATTTGGACCGCGGCCGCACTCTTGCTTTCGCGGCCGCATAATTCTGATTGCGGTCCGCGTTTCATCACATCAGGGTCTGGGTTGAACATTGTTTCTCGGACCACGTAATTTCCACCGCGTCCGCGTGAGAGACTTCTGCGGCCGTGTAATTTTGACGCGGACCGCCCTTCTCATTTTTGCTTCACTTGTGAACTCTCTGAACCTTAGAAACCGCGGTCCGCGAAATTCTAATCGCGGTCGCGCTGGTACTTTCGTGGCCGCATCTTTTTGTCGCGGTCAGCATGTTTATGCTCAAAAACCCATCTATCTGATTCTCAATTTCGCGGACCCCGAAATAGTGTCTGCGACCGCATTTAAGCTTTTGCGGTCGCACAATCTTGGCGCGGTCCGCATCTCTCGTCTGTTGGCGCAGTCTTGGTTTCTGTTCAAGTTTTGTCTCCTTTATGAGTTGATTATGGCTCATTTGGCTTATTTTGAACAATCCCTGCAAGCAAGCATATTAGTTTTCGGGAATACCTTCATGTATTTTTGGCCCAAAACACAAGTAAAAGAGAGCAAATAATAGGCTAAAATCCCTACTTATCAACTCCCCAAACTTAAGCTTTTGCTTGTCCTCAAGCAAATAAGGTAATTCCCACCTCCAAACGAAAAAGAAAATGATATTTCAGCTGGCCTAAGGTGACTCCATCAAGCATCAATTGGGATTAAGAATTAACCTCAACACAAATGAATTATCAACATCATCATGTTATGACCTTTTGAGTTCCATAGTTCTAATGTGACACCAGAACATCAAGAGTTTACTCAATTCATCAAGGAATATCGCTCTCTCACGTAGGTCATTATGGATCCCAAACTCCTCCTCCTCTACTCTGCATGAGAAAATCTCACTTTTTAATAATGTAACACTCAAAACAAGGATTGTGAAGAAGTGCGCTCATCACTCTCAAAAAAATGCCACAAGTCCGACTCTAAGTACCCTAAGCTTGCCCATTATGTAAATCACCACTACTGTAAGCTCACTCAACTTGAAATCATATAGGTCTTTAGAGGGGATATAATGAAGGCTTTGATCAAGGTAGGACATAACGAACTATGATGGTTTCATCTTTCCTTAAGCACTCCATTTTCTCATTTCGGCTCATACTTTCTTGACTCTTTGAGTCATTTTCCTTATTCCTTAGGGGAACTAGAGAGACATACCGTCACTCTTTCTTACTCATGAAAATCATTTTTGTCCTTTTCTCATCATTTCATGCCTTTCATCATTACGCTCTTTGAATCCCTTCAACCTTCACTTTCTTTTTGACATATTTCTTTTTGGATTTTCTTCCTTTTCTTTGCCTTTCCTTTTCATCAATTCTTTTTCTTCTTTGAACCTTTTATCACTTTGAAATTTCTCGTCTCTCCCTCAAACTTATATATTTTTTCCAATTGTTCATCATGAATTCTAAGGAAAGATTGAGTGCCAAGAGAGGGTCATTATAAAACAGATAAAGGCTTGTAATGTGGCTATTGAATGACAAAGGCATAAGCTCAAAGGGGTTGACTAGGGATATCATATTGGTAGGCTATAGAAGCTTTCAAAGTTCAAATTGGATCAAGGAGAGCCTACAATCATTTTCCAAGTCGAGCTACACTTAGAATTTCACCTAGATAAACATTCAGGGAAAGTTCTAGACTTATTGGCACGGGACTTGGACTTGAAATTCAATGCCTCACCTCTCAAGCTGATGGATTGTTAAAGAGTAAAGAGTCAAAGGCCCAAACCAACCCTAGCTAAGATTGAAAATCACAAATGGCTCAAGGAAACCACTTGATGATTATTTTTGTCAACTCAAGAGTCTCAAGGTCACAACTATAGCTATTCTTTGTCAATCAACTTGTCCCTAACCATGAGGTCGAAGGTAAATATGTTAGTGCCAAGTGAAGACTGCTTGAGACACTTTTATTCATTACTACTACATATCAAAGCAAAAAGAAAATGAACTCAGTCCATTAACATGCCATCCATCGTTGGGAAGAGCCACCCGGTTCACACAACATTTGCCTTTTGAAAGAACCATAGCGTTAAGAAAACCAAAGGCTTATTATTCACACAAAATGTAAAAAGAAGATAGAAACTTAAAAAAATCTACTAAAGGAAATAAGAAGCTAAGCTATTAGGGAAAATAGCGAAAGAAGTTATAAAGTCAACTACGGAAAGTAAAATGAATATGTACAATAATGGAGTAAAATGAATATATACAAAATGGAACTGAATATATGCATCGAATGGTAAAGTTATATACATACCAAAAGTGAAAATTAACGAAAGTGTAAATAACGATAAATAAAGAGAAAGAAAAATAGTACCATAGTTATTACATACCAATGTAGTAACATTGTCCTTAATGCTAATATCAAAATAAGATCAGGGAAGGGTTAGAGAGTAAAAAAAATGCCCTATGTGGTATCTGTCTGCATGGAGTCAGGCACATAAATAGGGTCCTCAGACTGCATAGGATCCTCAGCTCCCTCCGGGTCCTCTAAGTGGATCTCCACATCCTCGGATTGGGGGACCAAGGGGTTGCGGAGCATCTGGATCATCTCCTCAGCAATATGTGAAGTGGAAGTCGGCTCCTAAGACTGGCCAGCTGCTGCATCTGATGCCTCATGCTCTGCTTCCTATGCTGTTGGGGCAGTCTCCTTCATAAGCAAGTCTAGTGGGATATCTCCTGTAGAAGTGAACTTCTCTACCCCCTCTTCAGCTTCTCCACTGACTCCTTTGAGGCCTGAGTCTTTCTTATCTTCTTTACCTGCTTGCCCAGATCCTTGATCACCTTGCCATGAGCATCCAAAGTCTCTAGGATCTTCTTTTGGTTGTCCAGGAGCTTCTTCTGGTTGTCTAGAAGCTCCTTCAATGAATCCTCCACTGAGGGAGGTACCTGAAGTTGTGATGGGGCTGATTGTGCTGCTACTGCACTAGATAGGACAGACAAATTTATTGTATCTGCCTGCATCCAGTTGTTGATGCTGGATAATGTTTGAGAAACCCGTAGTGCAGTCTGAGGGTAAGTTGAAGAGGATGGCACAGATAGTGGCACGGTGATGGATGGCCCAGATGAGGAAGGAGGCATGGCAGCTGAATAACCCTCTGCTGTGGAAGGCTCTGACCCGGTGGCAACTACCCTTGGCTCTTAAGCCAATGGAGGTAGTGGTTTTTCCCTTGGCTTTTGGGTTGTCCGCTCCTTGAAGGTTGTACCAGGAGAAAGGCTTTTTCGGCTTTACTTTCGTGTCATAGTGCCTCCCCTCTACCCCTTGGTCCTCGAGATATATAGTGATGAAGTTGGGGTAGGGATAAGACCTTTCTTCTTTTCCTGTTGCTTTGGAGATATGGTAAGACATGAGATTCCCCATATTGATTGGATACCCCGCCATGATAGAAGCTATTAGGATCACCCGGGAGAGTGGGATGACACTATCATGCTGGCAATGATCAAGTTGGCTGCATACAAATGTGCACCACCCTTTGGCTTCAAGGCTGAGGGTGTTTCTGGCGATTGGGACTCTAATTGTGAGCCATGCCGGTGTTGTCCCTGGGATGGCTATTACTTCCACTAGCCAAGGACAGGCTGCTTCATCTAGGGCCATATTTTCCAAATAATGTACTGCTTCCACACCCTCAAAACCGGCATATTTGTTCAAGGTGTTTCCATCAAACCGTATCTTCAAGTTCCATACCTTTGTCACAGTGGTGTCCTTTTTTATATAGGCAACATTAGCATAGAAATCCTTGACAAGGTACTCATTGGCATCCACAATCTTGCTGGTGAAGTATTTCCATCATTTTCTCTCCTCAAACTGGCTCTTGACATTTGGATTTTAAGGAAGGAGATCTCTTTCTATGAATTTTCGCTCAAGGGTGAGCGACCTTTAGGGCCACCATTCCCAGAATTTCAAGTAGGCCTTCTCACTCACGAACCTGTCAGCACACACCTCGGGCTTTCTTGATCTATCAAGGCCACCCACATTGGTATCACCCTCTCTCCCATCATCCGGGACCTCGTCGTCATCATAAATATTAATAAGAGCAGTTGTTGAGATCGGAGTTGCAGCAGGTAGGGAAGATGGCTCTGATGCCTCACTACCTCCCTCTAAGCCATCAAACGACCCAGAAGATGAGGTCGGTTCATTGACTAGGCGGTAAGGTTGTGATTGGGCCTCTTGTTTAGGTTGTGTAGATTCCCCCTCAGAAATCTCCTGGGATGTGAGATATTTACTAGTGTCTGATGATTCGGCAGGAGGTCTAGTGAGGGTCGCCTTTTTTCTTATAATTCTTTGAGTTGCTAAGGGCAAAGCCTGCTTTCCTTTGCCCCAGCCTCATGAGGACTCTGCCCTCCCTTTTGATTTGTCTGCTCCACCACGAGATCACACCATTTTCTGCAACACACAAGTAGTGAAAGAAAATTAGTATTGGGGTTCAATCATGCCTTAAAGCAGTACAGATGAAATGAACAATAGTGCTTCTCAGAACAGGGCACCGCGGACCGAGAAAAGTGAACGCTACCGTGAAAGTCCCATCGCGGACCGCGTAAAAGTGAACGTAGCCGCGAAGAGGTCAAGTTCGCACGACTGACTCTCTGATCTTGAACAAACGCAGGCCGCAAAAAATTAGACGCGGCCGCGAATAAAAAATCGCGGACCGCAAAAAAATGAACGCGATCGTGAAAGCAATTAATTGACTCTCTGAAGTTCAAAAACGCGGACCGTGAAAACTTGGACGTGGACATGAAGGACCAATCACGGACCGTGTAAAAATAATCACGGCCGCGAACTCTTATCAACACTCAGTAACTAAGAGGCAGGGTATCTCAGTAACTATCGTGGACCGCGGAAAATTGATCGCGGCCGCGAAATTCAAATGAGACCGGTATTGACAAACACTTAAAACTAGGGTTTTCACTAATTACCTAAGAACTGTGGAAATTGATCATGCAAAGCTACTAACCCCAGCCCCCATTAGGCATACAAACACTACACACATGTATTTGAGAAATAATTAAGCATTAATTTGACATTATGGCATACATCTAACCCTAACTAAAAAGAAAAATTATAACAAAGAGAAAATGAAAGAAAAAGATAAAATCAAATCATTGTGTTGAATATACAAGTTGTAGAATTGTGTAGGAAATCTACTCTTGATGTGAATGAGATGAAATTGAGAGTAAGGAGAGATGAACAGTGCTTTTAGGTGCGGTGAAAAGTTGGGTTTCATAAAGTGTAAAATGATTCAGGAACCCCTATTTATACTTAGCAATAGCGGAACCCACCATCTTACCTGAGCGCAGCCCCAAAATTTTGCCGCGGTCCACACTTTGTTAACTTATGTAGAGCAGCTTCAAACACATGGGTACGGTTCGCGGAATATTGGACGCGGCTGTGGAAACACCGTAGTTCACAAAAATATGAACGCGGCCGCGAACTCTGAAGGATTTATGACGTTCCAACTTCACAGAGTTGGCATTTTTGCTCATTTCAACTACGCGTCCGCGCACAAAAATGTGCGGTCGCGAAATGCTCACGCGGTCCGTGAAATTGTGGGCGCGGTCCGCGAAGTTCCAACACTTAGCCAAATTTTTCCCTGTCAAATTCTTGCACTGCACAACCAATTCCTACATACAGTTCACAACCAGTTAGTCCAAAACAATTCCTAATCTAAGAAGAAAATCAAAAGAAAGAAAAACACATAGGTTGCCTCCCAAGAAGCGCTTGATTTAACATCGCGACACGACGCACGTTACCACCATCATTTGAAATGGATCAAGGCCACCACGTGGCTATCATCAATCTTGCCAAGGTAGTGCTTCACTCGGTTCCCATTGACTCTAAAGATTTCGTCATTCTTGTTTTTCAAATATAGAGCACCAAACGGAGTTATATGCACCACTTCAAAAAAGCCACTCCACTTTAAGTTGAGCTTTCCCGGAAACATCCGTAACCGAGAGTTGAATAGAAGAACCAATTCACCCTCCTTGAATTCTTTGTTACGGATATATTTTTCATGTAATTACTTCATATTGTCCTTATACAAGGACGAGCTGGAATAAGCATGGAACCGAAACTCATCAAGTTCATTTAGTTGCTCTACTTAGAGTTTGGCATCTACATCCCATTGAAGGTTCAATTTCTTCAACACCCACATGGCCTTGTTCTTTAATTCAACCGAAAGATGACATGTTTTCCCAAATACCAACCGGTACGAAGACATACCAATTGGAGTCTTGTATGTTGTTCTATAGGCCCATAAAGCATCGTCAAGTTTGCTTGACCAATCAGTCCAGTTTGCATTGACAGTCTTGGATAATATTCTCTTTATCTCCCTGTTGGAGACCTCAACTTGTCCACTTGCCTGGGGGTGATAGGGAGTTGACACCTTATGATTGACACCATACTTGGAAAGTAAAGTGTCAAAGTCTTTGTTGCAAAAATGAGAACTCCCATCACTAATGACAGCTCTTGGGGTGACGAACCTTGTGAAGATATTTTTCTATAAGAAAGCCACTACACTCTGTGCCTCATTGTTGGGCAAAGCCACAACTTCAAACCATTTGGAAACATAATCAACATCAACCAGAATATAAGTGTTCCCACATGAACTCACAAATGGCCCCATAAAATCGATGCCTCACACATCGAAAATATCAATCTCAAGAATGATCGCGAGGGGCATTTCATTCTTCTTGTAAATTCCACCAGCTCTTTGGCACACATCACAACGCCTAACAAGGTCGCTAGCGTCTTTATACAAGGTAGGAAAATAGAATCCACAGCTTAGGACCTTTGTAGCAATTTTCGCCTCACCATGATGAACACCATAAGGCGAGGAATGGCAAGCTTCAACGATAATCGATTGCTCTTCTTCCATAACACATCTCCGGATAACTCCATCATTGCAAATCTTGAAAAGATATGGCTCGTCCCAATAATAATCCAAGCAGTTCCGTTTGAGCTTCTTCCTTTGGTTAGAAGAGAGCTCACCTGGGACAAGTGGTCCGCCACTTGATTCTCACTCCCTTTTAGGTGTATGATTTCAAGGTCAAACTGTTGTAGAAGAAGAACCCATCTCATCAACCTAGCCTTAGAGTCCTTTTTGGTCATCAAGTAATAAAGTGCCGCGTGATCAGTGTGCACAGTCACTTTGGTACCCATGAGGTACAGCCGAAACTTCTCTATGGCAAAGAAAATGGCTAATAACTCTTTCTCGGTCACTGTATAGTTGACTTGGGTGTCGTTCATTGTTTTTCTTGCATATTAAATCGGATGTAATATCTTGTTGATTCTTTTCCCCACAACCGCTCCTACCATAACATCCCTAGCATCGCACATGACCTCAAATGGTAAGATACAATTGGGTAAGGTAATGATGGGAGCGGTAGTCAACCTATACTTTAGAAGCTCAAAAGCTTTCATGCAATCATCATTGAACACAAACTTGGCATCTTTTTCCAACAACTTGCACAACGAGTTCACCACTTCTGAGAAATCCTTGATGAACCTTAGGTAAGACCCCGTGTGACCAAGAAAGCTCTTCACTGCCATGACGGAAGTAGGAGGAGAGAGTTTTGATATCACTTCGATTTTTGCTTTGTCCACTTCAATACCGTTCTTGGAGATCTTATGGCCGAGGAAAATGCCCTCCTCGACCATAAAGTGACACTTCTCCCAATTAAGGACTAAGTTGGTCTCTTCACATCGGGCCAACACTTTGTAAAGATTATCCAAGCATTCTTCAAAGGAACCCCCCACAACACTGAAATCATCCACACCTCGAGGAAGTCTTCCACCATATCCGTAAATATTTCCATCATACATCGCTAAAAAGTAGTCGGTGCATTACACAAACCAAACGGCATCCATGAGAATGTAAATGTGCCATACTGACAAGTGAATGTGGTTTTCTCTTGGTCTTCATGTGCAATGAGAATCTGATTATATCCGGAATACCCATCCAAAAATCAATAATAAGCACGTCCGGCAAGTCTGTCCAACATTTGATCAAGAAAGGGCAATGGAAAATGGTCTTTTCAGGTCACTTTGTTCAGTTTTCTGTAATCCATGCATACCCTCCAATTGGTGACAGTTCTTGTGGGGATCAATTCATTTCTATCATTCGTGATCACAGTCATGCCCCCTTATTTGGAACACATCGTACCGGCGAAGTCCATGAACTATCAGAAATGGGGTACACAACTCCTGTATCTAACCACTTGATGATCTCTTTCTTGACTACCTCTTGCATGGTCTCGTTCAACCTCCTTTGATGTTCCATGGAGGGCTTGGCATCTTCCTATATGATTTTGTGCATGCAAAAGGCCGGGGCTTATATCCCGAATATTAGCTAAAGTCCAACCTATTACCTTCTTCCTCCTTTGAAGCACCGCAAGGGTGGAATCTACCTGCACGTTAGTCAAGCAGGAAGAAAGAATAACAGTTAATGTGGAAAAAGGGCCTAAGAAATCATACCTGAGGTGTGAAGTCAAGGGCTTCAACTCCAATGTTGGTGGCTCCTTGATTGAGGGATTTGTTGGTGGAGTCTTCTGGTTCTCAAGGTCCAAGGAAAGTTTACGTGGCCCATATGTATAAAATATCATTCCTTGCAAAGCATTTGCACATTCTACCAAGCCTTCATTCTCATCCTCATCTTGATTCAACTACACAGCTTCCAAAGGGTCTTCCACATTAATCATAACACTCGTGTCATCAATAATCACCTCAGTCACAAGATCCACAAAGGAACACACTTTGTTGCTATTAGACTGCCTCATTGATTTGCACACGTGGAACACAACGTTTTCATTACACACCCAGAAGGGGAGCTCCCCAGCTTCCACATCAACCAAGGCCTTCCCTGTTGCTAGGAAAGGTCTCCCCAATATGATTGGCACCTCATAGTCAACTGCGCAATTGAGAATCACAAAGTCTGCGGGAAGAATGAACTTGTCGACCCGAACTAGCACATTATCAATTATTCCCAATGGCCTCTTCATTGTCCGGTCCGTCATTTGCAACCTCTTGGAAGTAGGTCTTCGTTTCCCAATCCCCAATGTCTTGAACACATAATATGGCATCAAATTAATGCTCGCTCCTAAATCATACAATGCTTTGGCGAAATCGGCACTACCAATAGTGCATGGAATTGTAAATGCACCGGGATCTTCTAGCTTTGGAGCTATGTAATGCACAATGGCACTCACTTGATGTGTTATTTTGATCGTCTCACCATTCATTGACCTCTTCTTTGTTACCAAGTCCTTCATGAACTTGGCATATCCTGGCATTTGTTCTAGAGCTTCAACTAAAGGCACATTGATGGACAAACTTTTCATCATATCAATGAATTTCTTAAATTGGTTCTCATTGTTCTACTTTGTGAGCCTTTGAGGATATGGTGGAGGAGGCCTTGGAAAGGGAGCCTTGTCTTTGGGAACTACCATTTTCGGTATGTCTATCACATGCTCCCTAGACGGGTTCACATCATTATGGATCTCCTCCATGTTGTCATCAATAAGTCTATCCTCACCTCATCATTCACATTCTCATCATTTACTTGCTCATCATTTCTTTGCTTGTCCTCATCTTGCAACAATACATCATCACTCACAATTTTCTTTGGATTAGAGGTACTAGCAACACCACCTCCACCACTTCTTATGGTCACTACCATAGCATGGCCCGTATTGTTCCCACCCTTCGGATTTACTACCGTATCACTTGGTAGTGCCCCCTAAGGGGAGTATTCAATGCTTGAGAAATTTGACCCATTTGTACTTCCAAGTTGCGGATAGAAGTATTGTGGGAGGCTATTTGGACATCAGAGTCGGCATTTCTTTCCATCATTTGCTTGAACATACTTTCTATCCGTCCCATTTCATTGTTTGAAGAACTTTTCCCTTGTGATGGATATGGAGGCGGGTTGTTGGGTTGTTGATACACCGGGGGCCTTTAAAAGCCCGACCCCGGGTTTCCTTGATTATTGTTGTTCCAACACCCTTAGTTTCCATTTTCTCCCCAATTGTTATTGTTGTTGCCACTCTAGTTGCCTTGACTATTTCCTCCCCAATTTCTTGAATTGCCTTAATTACCCCAGTTTTGATTGTTGTTCCCCCAATTGTTTGGATTGTTGTTGGTGCCACTATTCCAATTCACTTGGCCTTGGTTGCCCCAATTTTGATTGTTTCCTTGTGATCTCCACTGTTGATTTGGAGCATTGCTCCACTGACCTTGGTAATTATTGGAATACAAAACCTCTTCACTTTGATCATCATAAGAATCGTCTTG
This sequence comes from Nicotiana knightiana, assembly GCA_005239525.1. Lineage (NCBI taxonomy): Eukaryota > Viridiplantae > Streptophyta > Magnoliopsida > Solanales > Solanaceae > Nicotiana > Nicotiana knightiana. Next base: position 82,339 of record ML404356.1, on the reverse strand, counting down.
ATTGTAACCACTACCACTTTGCTCAAATTTATCTTGATTGTTTTTCACTTGTTGACCACGATGTCTGCTCTTGTTGACCATTACATTCACTCCTTCCATGGCATTTACTTGCTTTGGCCCATGAACCTGCTGAAGCTGAGCCTTTGCTAACTAATTCACAGTGGTTGTCAACTCTACTATGGCTTGTCCGTGATCAAGAAGTTCCTTGTGAAGGTGGATAACATTAGGGTCACCTTGAGGAATGTTTGCCCAACTTTTCCAAGCTGAGTAGGTGTCCGCCATCTCATCTAATATCTCACAAGCATCAACATACGACACTTTCATGAAATTACCCCCAACAAGCTGATTCACCACACACTGGTTAGTTGTGTTGATACCCCTATAAAATGTTTTTTGGATCATCGCTTCAGTCATATCGTTGTTGAGGAATTTTTTTAACATTTTCCAGTACCGTTCCCAAATTTCATGTAAAGGTTCATTTGGCTCCTATTTAAAGGCTAAGATCTCATCCCTCAATGTTGCCATATGACCCGGAGAGAAAACCTTTGCTATGAAATTCTCAGCCAACTCATCCCAAGTGGTGATGGAATGGTTGGGTAGCCTCTCAAGCCAGTCCACAGCCTTCCCTCTAAGTGAAAATGGGAAAAGCCTCAATCTCAACACGTCCTTAGATACATTCATCTGCTTGCTCCCCCAGCACGTGTCTACAAAACCTTTGAGATGCTTATATGCGTTCTGATGTGGAGCTCCGGTGAAGAAACCTATTTGTTCTAATAGAGTAAGCATGACATTGGTTATTTGAAATGTTGTCATGAGGTCGTTTCCAACCCTGCACTACTATTGAGTAGCAAAGATTGTCAATGTAGTTTTACCCAACAAGGTCGGGATCGATTTCCACAGGGAGTTAATTTGTATGGACTCAGGTATCTATCTAAATCTAGATGCGTGTTTTGTTCCTAATTGAACTTCCACACATGTTGGTATTGATTCTACTTCTAATTCTATTATGTTGTATGCAAAGATTAAAGCTAAGTACAATATTTTTGATGTTGTTTTTCAAGTGTTTAAAAGGACTAGGGTAGTGACTTTCGCCTAGGTGGATACTTAAAGGGTAGCAAGAATCTAGGGCAAGCTTGATTTGATTGGGGTCGTAATATAGCCATCACACCCAAGTACTCACTCTATACCTTTCGGTAGTTTGCGTGATTTTTCTCAATTTGGATTTCTCAAATCCAAATGGGTATTCATGCAATACAAGTGATATTAGCTCAAGTCGGTATTACTATCTCTAGGTTTAACCCTTTAATTGGGGCTATCAATTTCTTGAGTTCACCCCAATTCCTTGTTAGCCTAGTTTTCCTAGACTTAGTCCCTCTTTCTCAAGAAGAGTCTACATCATAAAGGCATGAATCAATGTTTGTAACCACTAATTCTACAATTCTATCAAGAACTAGGCTAAATATCACTAACCTATAAACATTCAAGCCCTAAAATTCAATTACCCATTAAATACTCACACTAGGGTTGGGTCACAACCCTAGCTATGGGTCTAGTTACTCATAGAAATAACAAAAATCAAAGATAAAGAGAAGATAAAATCCATAATACTAATTAAAAGATGAAAATCTAATGTTATAAGGTAAATCTTGTACAAAATTGCCCAAAAGGGAAAACCTAGCCGTCTCACGTGCTCGGCAAAAACATAACATAACCTAAAAATGACAAAAATTTGTATTTATACTAAGCTGAAATCTTCGGAAAATAATACCCATGTGGAGGTTTCGCAGCCGTATAATTCTGGCCGCGGCTGCACTCTTGCTTTTTCGGCCGCGTAATTCTTATCGCAGTCCATGTTTCTTCACATCTGGGTCTGGGTTGAACATTATTTTGCGGACCGCGTAATTTCCACCGCATCCGCGTGAGAGACTTTCGCGGCCGCATAATTTTGAAGTGGACCGCCCTTCTCATTTTTTCTTCACTTGTGAACTCTCTGAACCTTAGCAATCGCGGCCGCGCTGGTACTTTCGCAGCCGCATCTTCCTATCGCGGTTCGCGTTCATCTTTTTGCTCAAAAACTCATCTCTCTAATTATCAATTTTGCGGACCCCGAAATAGTGTTCGGACGCGCAATCTTGGCGTGGCCCGCGTTTCTCATCTGTTGGCACAAACTTGGTTTTTCTTCAAGTTTTGACTCCTTTATGAGTTGATTATGGCCTTCTTTGGCTTATTTTCAACAATACTTGCAAGCAAGCATATTAAGTTAGTTTCCTAGAATACCTTCACGTATTTTGTGACCCAAAACACAAGTAAACGAGAGCAAATAATAGGCTAAAATCCCTACTTATCAGGCTCCACCACTCTGAACCATATCTCTGGGACGACCTCTAACTAGTGGGCCTCCACCTCTAGCGGCCTGACCTCCACCTCTAACCATCTGACCCCTACCTCTGGCTACCTGACCTCTGCCTCTGGCTGGCTGGGCAGGCGGTGGAGCAGCAGGTGCCGGAACCATGGATCGAGAACTCTGGTGTTGTGAACTACTTGACGCACGAGGGAAATATCTAACAATGTGTCTCGGGTCACCACAAATATAACAAGACTTCGACTGGTGAGACTGCTGGCCGGAAAACTGACCCTATCGACCTGAATAACCACCCTGAAAACTCTGAAGAGGAGGTGCACTGATAGGAGCTGGCGGTGCACTGTAGGCTGACTGATCAGAATAAGGCATATAAGGGCCACAACCACCTGGGGCACCGTGGGATGCCTAGAGTGCTGAATGAAATGGCCTGGGAGGATGGCCTCTACCATAAGTAACCCAGCCTCCATATGAGGCACCACTGAATCCGCCAGAATGACAAGGTATCTTGTTTGACCCCTAACCTCTCTGTCCAAGAACTATCTTGCCTCGTCTGGCCACATTGGCCGCATCTTGGAAAGAAATCTCACTCCATGTCTCCTTAGACATCTGCAATCTAATAGGTTGAGCAAGACCCTTAATAACCCTCCTCACCCGCTCTCTATCTCTTTGGAAATCAAAAGAATAGCATGACGGACCAAATCCACAAAACGAGTCTCATACTGAGTAACAGTCATGCTACCCTACTGGAGACGCTCGAACTGACGGCGAAGCTCCTCTCTCAAGGTGATAGGAAGAAACTTCTCTAAGAAGGGATGTGAGAACTAGTCCCAAGTGAGAGCAGGAGACCCAGCTGGTCTGGTTAATAAATAATCCCTCCACCATTTCTTGGTGGAACCAGTCATTTGAAAAGCAGCAAAGTCGACCCCATTGGTCTCCAATATACCCATGCTCCGAAGAACCTCATGACAGCTATCAAAGTACTCTTGGGGGGTCCTCGGAAGTGGCACCACTGAAATGAACTGGGAAAAGCTTGGTAAACCTATCCAATCTCCACAAGGCCTCGAAGGAAATAATTGACCCATCACCAGGCGGTGCTGCAGTAACCGGCTGAACTACTCCGACTGGATGAGCTGCTGGAGTCAGAAACTGAGGAGCCATCTGCTCTAGAGTGTGAGTAGTAGAAGTCTGGGCTCCTCTTCCAGACTGAGATACAGCTGGTGCCATAAGGAATGTGCTATTCTGGGCCACACTCTCCATAAGGCCCACTAATCGGACCAAGGCGTCCTCTAGCACCGGGGTGGAAATAAACCCCTCTGGGACCTGAGCTGGTCCGGCAGGAATGGTCTAAGATGGAACCTCCTCATCAAACTCTACCTGAGGCTCCACAGCTGGGGCTGCTGCTCGGGCCCTGAGCTGAGCCTTGCCCCTGCCTCGGCCTCTGGCACGGCCTCAGCCTCGACCTATGCCCCTCGTAGAAGCTGTTGCTGGAGGATCCATATGCTGATCAGCGGAGGAAGCGGTACATGTTCTAGCCATCTGCGAGAGAATAAGAATGGGAGAATTCAATCAGTATTCAGATAACAAAATCGCACGACATAGTTGAATAAAAGAGAAATTTGTTCCTAAACTTAATAGCCTCTGGGAGATAAGTACAGACGTCTCTGTACTGATCCCCCAGACTCTACTAAGCTTGTCCATGAATTGTGAGACCTAAGAAACCTAGTGCTCTGATACCAACTTGTCACGACCCGAACTCCCACCGTCGAGGTCGTGATGGCGCCTAACATTGCACTCGCTAGGCAAGCCAACATTAGGGATTCACAACATAAAAATCTTAAAACTTGCGGCGAATTACTACAATTCAACACATGATAAATTAATTAAAAAATGGAAATTCATAACGACACCGTGTGTGTGTGTGTATATATATATATCTACCCATGATCTGGAGTCACAACTCACGAACTACTATGATTTATCTACAGGTATTTGACTGAAGGAAAAATATACAACTATTTATGAACCAAAGGAAAACAGTAAAATTATCAGATAGGAGGGGACTCCAGGAATTTGCGGACGTCGGCAGATCTACCTTGGGTCTCCGGGTAAAGAAGTCAACAGCGGAGCTCGGAATCAGCTCGGACCGACACCTGGATCTGCACAGAAAGTGCAGAGTGCAGCATCAGTATAACCGACCCCATGTACTGGTAAGTGTAGAGCCTAACCTCGGCGAGGTAGTGACGAGGCTAGGACAAGACACCCACATATAACATGTGTAGTATAATCATACAAGTAGCAACAATAGTAATAAAAGAAATAGAGCAGGCAATAATGGGAAGGGGATATGCTGAGGGATTCACAATGTAAGGAATAAGAAACAGGGATAAGACATAATCAATCAATATGCCTTAAACGAAATAAACAATTAAAAACAGTAAAGAAAATTGCACGACATCACCCTTCGTGCTTTTACTCTCAATCTCACCATATGAATAATAAAACGACACGACATCACCCTTCGTGCATTAACTCTCTCATAATATAACACGGCATCACCCTTTGTGCATTATCACTCACAAGGTATGGAACGACATCACCCTTCGTGTATCAACACTCACAAGACATGACACGACATCATCCTTCGTGCATTAACACTCACTCACGAACATTGCACGACATCACCCTTCGTGCTTTTCACTCTTCCTCGCCAAAACAAAGATCAGTAACACGGAGAGACAGAGATATCACAAATCAGACTTACTTTAATATTCAGTACCACAATACCAATCTCAACCTTGAGTCAATACTCAACAATTACCAATTTTAGTAAAAATAAGATGAGAGTAGCCCAACAAAATAATTAGCTAAGCTCAACATGAACAGATCGATTAAAGGCTACAACGGTTACAAAAATAGTATTCTCTCGCATACTATGACTCGACATCAACACATAGGTGCTCGTCATCTCACCTATATATTGCACTTAATTACCAAACATGTAGCAAGTAGTCAATTAATACCTAATCCCTCAAGCCAAAGTTAGACACGACATTTACCTCGATCTGCATGCCACTCACTGCTCAAGTAGCGGTTTTCCTCTAGAATTTACCTCCAACCCACTCGTATCTAGTCATAATTAGCTTAATAACGTCAATTATCACTGAAGAAATCAATTTCAACACAAAATTGTAAAATTCTCGAATTTTCTCCCAAAAAGTCAAAAATCGACCCGGGCCTGCTTGTTCAAAACTCGAGGTTCGGACCAAACATCGTTTATCCATTCACCCATGAGCCCGAATATATAATTAGGTTCGGAATCTGACCTCAGATCGAGGTCTAAATCTCCAAATTTGTAAAATCTCCAATTCTCCCAAAATCTCTAATTTCTACCCTTAAAGAACAAGATTTAGGACGAGGATTTCAATGAATGATAATGGAAATTGAAGAAAACGAGTTAAGAAGTGCAAAAATATGATTTGATATTGAAATCCCTCTTCAAAAATCGCCCTACGTTGAGTTCTAGTGATGAAAATAAAATTTGGGACGAAGTCCCGTTTTTGTTCTGTTTTGAAAATCACTGGACATGTGTTCATCGCGTTCGCGAGAGACCTATCACGATCGCGAAGTATAGCGACTAGAAATGCCTTCACGTTCGCGAAGAGTTGCACGCGTTCGCATAGGTCTGTCACCCCTGACCTTCACGTTCGCGAGCCTAGGCTCGCATTTGCGTATAACAACTCGAATAATTCCCAGCCCTCATCCAATACACTACGCATTTGCGTCTAGCAGGTCGCATTCGCGAAGAGCAAACCTACCAATGCTCCGTGTTGGCGACCCTAGACTCTCATTCGCGTAGAAGAAATCCACTCCCAGCCCGACTTACACTTCGCGATTGCGAGAGAGGCTTCACGATCACGAAGCACAAAATATCATTGCACCAGAAACAGCAACACACTAGATTTTTCTAAGTCTCAAACTACTCGTGGCCTATCTGAAACTCACCCGAGCATTCAGGGCTCAAAATCAAATATGCACACAAGTCTAAAAACATCGTACGGACTTGTCGTGAGATCAAATCGCCAAAATAACACCTAGAACTACGACTTTAGCACCAAAACCTAGGAATTTCTCAAGAACACTTTAAAATTACTATTTTCTCAACTAAAGGTCCGAATCATGTCAAATCATTTTCGTTTCTCACCAAATTTCTCAGATAAGGTATAAATATCATAACGGACCTGTACCGAATTCCGGAACCAAAATACGGGCTCGATACCAACAAGATCAAACTTTAAGCAAATTTTTTAAAATCATAATTTTTCAGTCTTTCAATTTTAGTCAAAAATTCATATCTCGAGCTAGGGACCTCGGAATTCGATTTCAGGCATACGCCCAAGTCCCAGATTTTGCTACGAACCCACCGGGATCGTCAAAATACGGGTCCAAACCCGTTTACTCAAAACGCTGACCGAAGTCAACTAAAAATTATTTTTAAGGCCAAAATCATTGTTTCTTCAATTCCTCACATAAAAGTTTTCCTGTAAATACACCCGGACTGTGCATGCAAATCGAGGAGGATAAAAGTGAGATATTTAAGGCTAGAGAGCGCATAATATAGTTCTAAAACACAAGCATGCTTAGTATTAGAACAAAATATTATAAGTGTAACTTTTTTGTTAGTTGATTATGTATATATTGTTCTGTCAGTAGGGAGGACTTTTAGTATATACCTCCTACTATTTTTTTTGGGTGATAGAAATTATCATGTTGTATTAAGTTATTGAGGTCAGGTATAGCCTTCTCACTGCACATTTTTTTGGAATACAACACCTCCCAGACCTCTGTCTGACATACTTTATTTTAAAAAAATGTGGGCTCTTATAAGGTGCTACCTTTGCCCTATTATATTATTACGATTAGATTAATGAAACTTGTTATTACTCCCACCAGATAGCTTTCTGCATTAATTAGCACAAACACAAACTTGAAAACAAGAAGAAAGAACATTATAATCTTGAAAATTGAATGGAAATGCTTTTGAATTAATTTGCTTTGCGTGAAAGTTTCTTAGGACTTAAGTTAACCCACAAATTCCTTCATCGTTCTTAATTTGTTTTTGCCTTCCTTTGTTCTCATTATAACACCCCATTTAATCCATTTTTTGGCCATTCAATTGCAAAATTTATCAAAGATTATGGCTGATGAAGAACAAATGACACAAACGACCCAAGTTATACCTCTTAGCCCAACTGATGAGGTACTTTCTTTTTATTCCTTTTCTTTTCTATTTACGTGTCAGACTTTCCTTTTTAATCTTTTTTAAAAAGAAATTGTTATAATTAGTACAAAGTTTTCAATTTCAACATTCATGTTATTCAATTCTTAACGACACTTATTTGTAGAAATGACATGTCATGTTTAAAACTATAAGATTCAAAGAATATTTTTGGTATGTTATCATATCTAGTTAAGATTATAAGATTCAAAAGTGTTCTTTATATTTTAAATTTTGTGTATAGTCAAATTAAGATATTTTTCTTCTTCTTCTTCTTCTTAAATTGCTTGATATTTATTAATAAGCATGCATGGGAATGTGTGTATTCAGGATGGGGTTTGTATTATGTTTGAAAATGAAAGTGAAAGTGAAGATACGGAAATTATTGTTTCTGGTGAAGAATTTCCAGAAAGTCAGATTCAAGGTATTGTTTGTTCTTTCATTTGGAGAAATAATTCAAGAAGCCCATCGAAATCCTATACTACTCCTNAAAAAAAAAAAAAAAAAAAAAAAAAAAAAAAAAATAAAAGTTGTCGAAGAAATGCTTGGAGTTCCATATAAAGTCTAAACTATACACATTTTGCAGTTGTTGATGATTTACAATTTCAATCAAACCATAAAATGTTTTGCCTTTTGATATTTTCTTTTTTGCAGATTCCGGATTAAACTTTTTCGACAATGAATACGACTATAACTACGAGGTCCCTCTCCAACACTTCTCTCTCTCCATATATATATATATATATATATATATATATATATATAGTTCAGTTTCAGACTTAGGACTGAAAATAAGGCATTTTACCTTTGATCATTGTTGAAGTTCGTAACCATCTCATCTAAAAGTTTAACGGTTAAAGAAATTATACTTTTAATTACTTAATTATGTCGTCAACACGCTTCATATGTGCAAGCTTGAGTTTCTTTTTTTTTTTCATGAGCCAAGCACATGTAGAAATCCTACTTATAAATGGGTGGCGTAAGACTCGAATTCAAGATTTTTGCCTGTTCTAATATCATGTTGAAATGTGTGATCATCTCATATAAAAGTTTCATGAGCTCTTCATCCTTGATGTTGCTCACAGAGGAAAGGACAAGTACTTACCTCTATGTATCATGTTGTGTGATATTAAGGAGGTATATAGTCTTTGTCCCTCTCCCTTTCGTGCTAATCTTTTAAATTATTAGATTAAATAAGGTAGGGGTCAATGTTAAACCCGCAGGTCAATATATCCGGGGTGATGACTTCTATTAAAAAAAATTATATTGCAACTTCAAGTTAGGAATTGCAGAAACAAGAAACTCATAAAATATAAATGACACTATGAATTTTCTCCTTTTGCAGGACATGGAGGAAGATGAGTACGACTATGACAACGATGAGTATGACTATAACAGCGAGGTCTCTCTCTAGCACACATACACGCACTAAATTTCATAGATTTCTATCTATCTATATATATATATATATATATATATATATATATTCAGTTTAATTAGAAGAGAAACAAGTTCAAACTCATAAAATATAGGGGTACTATATGACACTCCATTTGTAGGAGATGGAGGAAGATGGTGTTGATCCAGATGATGAATTATACTACGAGGTATAAAGATCGATGGAGCAATTTAATATTTAATTTATGTGTAGTTCAACAAATTACATGAAAGTTACTAAAAAGAGCATAGTTGTCTCACAGGAATTATCTGAAGCAGAAATCAGAAAATACTTGCATTCCTTTACATTTCAATCTAATAATTCCAAGACCCTTATTGATCGGTAAGTAGCCGGTCACTCATAATCATTGTAACCCTTATTCATTCTTCCTAGTTTTTTCACTTTGATTTGAGGATTTTACTTGGTTACAAAGAAAGTTATGACTATTCACATTTGTTATTTATTCCTCTTTTACCTTTTAGTTTTTTTTTTCTTTATCAGTGTGTTTATATATTTTCTTTCCAAAAGATCCTTTTGTCCGATTTTATGCGATTAAGTTTGACTAGACATCGAGTTTAAATGAATATAGGTGTGTGGTGTGTCAAATGGAATACGAAGAAGGAGAGAAGTTGGTGGCACTTCCATGTGATCATCCCTTCCATTCAGATTGTATAAATAAATGGCTTCAGGTAAAGAAGGTAACTTGCTTTAGTCAGATATATATGATTTTATATTTTAGTGTAAAAATTGGATGCAGATATGTTTTTGTTGTTCTTGATCATGCACATATTTCTGTTTCTCTTTGCAGATTTGCCCCATATGTTGTGATGAGGTCTCATCCACCAAATTCCTCAGGAATGATTAACTCTANATCCAAGTCTCTGCGGTCGCGAAAAAGTGGTGCGGCCGCACTTTTGGTGACTGAACTGCAAGGCTTTAGTATTTTGGCTATAACTTTATCTACAAATGTCCAACTGATTATTTCTTTACCTTTCTGGAAACTAGACACGAAGGGGCTACAACTTTTGTTTTTGAATCATCTCAAAATTCCTTGTAGATCAAAAGATATAGGCTTCTGAAGTTGGACCAGGGAATCTGCAGATCTTCCTTGGAGTGAGGCCGTGACCAAATTTTGCATACACGTCACAAATGACACTACGAAACCGAAAATCACCAAATTTTCAATTTCGCCTGTTCACGCCTAATTCTACAACAGGCCTCCAAATTATATTCCGGACACACTCCTAATTCCAAAATCACCTAACGGAGTTAACCGAACCATACAAATCCAAATCCGAGATCGTTTACTCATAAGTCCACATCTGGTTGACTTTTTCAACTTGAACTTCTAAACAAGAGACTAAGTGTGTCATTTCACTTCGAAACCACTCCGGACCCGAATCAACCAACCAGATGCAACACAATAAAGCTGAATAACACATAGAGAAGCAGAAATGGGGGAAACGAGGCTCTAACTCTCAGAACGACCGGCTGAGTCGTTACATCTTAGAAGATGCAACTTGCTCACTATGTCACACAAAAGATGAAACTATCGATAACCTATTCTTTAAATGTTCATTCTCAACACAAGTATGAACAGCAATGTTGGACTGACAGGGGATTCATAGATAAGTGATGATTTGGGATCATGAATTGGAGTGAGCTGAACGACACTGTAAAGGAAGAAGCTCCAAACCTGAAATCTACAATATGACACTAGCTGGCAGCATCTACTATATATGGCAAGAAAGGAATGCACGAATCTTTCAAGCAAAAATGCTACAACAATCACTCGACTATTAACGCAGGAAATACATTGTCGAGGGAACTTTAAGAAACGATTGAAGAGAAGGCTACTAGAGTTAAACTACTACATATAGATATATATGTAAAAAGGTAATTATTGATTTTAGCACTTTTTGCAAGATAAGTTGCATAAGCCAGCTTAGAAACAAAGGTAGTGTGAGTGACACATTATGTTTTTTTAATTAGATAGAAGTGCATATACAAATATACATAGACAAACCCATGGATATATAAAGTTCCTTATTTCCTTTGGCATATATATATATATATATATATGCCAAAGGAAATAAGGAACTTTATATATCCATGGGTTTGTCTATGTATATTTGTATATGCACTTCTATCTAATTAAAAAAACATAATGTGTCACTCACACTACCTTTGTTTCTAAGCTGGCTTATGCAACTTATCTTGCAAAAAGTGCTAAAATCAATAATTACCTTTTTACATATATATCTATATGTAGTAGTTTAACTCTAGTAGCCTTCTCTTCAATCGTTTCTTAAAGTTCCCTCGACAATGTATTTCCTGCGTTAATAGTCGAGTGATTGTTGTAGCATTTTTGCTTGAAAGATTCGTGCATTCCTTTCTTGCCATATATAGTAGATGCTGCCAGCTAGTGTCATATTGTAGATTTCAGGTTTGGAGCTTCTTCCTTTACAGTGTCGTTCAGCTCACTCCAATTCATGATCCCAAATCATCACTTATCTATGAATCCCCTGTCAGTCCAACATTGCTGTTCATACTTGTGTTGAGAATGAACATTTAAAGAATAGGTTATCGATAGTTTCATCTTTTGTGTGACATAGTGAGCAAGTTGCATCTTCTAAGATGTAACGACTCAGCCGGTCGTTCTGAGAGTTAGAGCCTCGTTTCCCCCATTTCTGCTTCTCTATGTGTTATTCAGCTTTATTGTGTTGCATCTGGTTGGTTGATTCGGGTCCGGAGTGGTTTCGAAGTGAAATGACACACTTAGTCTCTTGTTTAGAAGTTCAAGTTGAAAAAGTCAACCAGATGTGGACTTATGAGTAAACGATCTCGGATTTGGATTTGTATGGTTCGGTTAACTCCGTTAGGTGATTTTGGAATTAGGAGTGTGTCCGGAATATAATTTGGAGGCCTGTTGTAGAATTAGGCGTGAACAGGCGAAATTGAAAATTTGGTGATTTTCGGTTTCGTAGTGTCATTTGTGACGTGTATGCAAAATTTGGTCACGGCCTCACTCCAAGGAAGATCTGCAGATTCCCTGGTCCAACTTCAGAAGCCTATATCTTTTGATCTACAAGGAATTTTGAGATGATTCAAAAACAAAAGTTGTAGCCCCTTCGTGTCTAGTTTCCAGAAAGGTAAAGAAATAATCAGTTGGACATTTGTAGATAAAGTTATAGCCAAAATACTAAAGCCTTGCAGTTCAGTCACCAAAAGTGCGGCCGCACCACTTTTTCGCGACCGCAGAGACTTGGATTTTCGCGGCCGCGGCTGGATTTCCGCGGACCGCATAGTGGAGATCAGAGGGTACTATATAAACGGGGTTTAGGATATTATTTCACATTTTGGACCTAGGGAGCTCGGTCTGTGATGATTTTTCGTGGGGTTTTCAATAAATCTATCGGGGTAAGTGATTCTAACTCGAATTTGGTTAATATACATGAATATATCAATGATTTCATCGTTTGATTAGTACTTTGAGGTGGAAATTTGAAAAAAAAATTAGAAACTTCATAAAATGAATTTTTGGGATTTGAATGTCGATTCGTAGTAGGATTTGAGTGAAACTAGTATGGTTGGACTCGTAAGTGAATGGGTGTTTGTAATTTGTGACTTTTACCCGATTCCAAGTCGTGTGCCCACAGGCCAAGTTTGAGCCTATCTCGGGTTTAGGGTTTTTTCTTGTGGAATTCATTCCTTTAGCATAAATTGATGGTATTGTACTGGTTGTGAATAGATTTGGAGTATTTGGAGGCCGAATCGAGAGGCAAGAGCATCACTGTTAGAGATTTGACCGGTTTGAGGTAAGTATTGATTGTAAATCTATTACTGAGAGTATGAAACCGCGAATTTTGTATCATTTTACTATTATTAGGTGACACACATGCTAGGTGACGGGCGTGTGGGCGTACACTGTTGGGGATTATGACTTGGTCTGTCCCATAGCAACTGTAGAGTTGCATATTTTGTTGAAACTGCATAATATCTATGTGTTTTGGAAAGAAATCCTGTAAATTGGGTTGAATATCATGTTTGGGTCTTGTGCTAGTACTGTTTGGACCCTCAGGGGCTTTTCTTACTATCCTCCCACTGTTTTCTATTTGAAATCCATACTAAGTCATGATTATACTTGTTTACTGCATAAATCAATTTTATTACTCTATTTTGATGCATATGAAAGTTGTTTTGGGCTGAGTTCCCTGTTTTTACTGAAATGCACAGGTGGCTTGAGAGGTTTATGACTGAGTGAGGCCGAGGGACTGATTTGTGAGGATATCATGTGGGATCGGGCTGCACGCCGCAACATATTTATTATAGGCCGAGGGCCTTAGTAATTTATGCCATGATTTGGCTTGATATAGCGTTTGGGTTTAAGGAGCCCCTCGGGAGTTTATACACACCCCCAGTGAGTGAATGTACCTACTGAGTGCGAGTGCCGAATGATGAGTGACTGGGAGGCGTGAGCAATAGTGAGTGTTGTTTTAGACGTTAATACCACACAATTATATAAGTTAATTGTGAGGTACGCAATTTTTCTAGTGTTGTCTAATTGGAAGAACCTGGTTCTTCTTGATGTACTTATTTATACTATTGTGAAATATTAAAAGCAGTAAAGTAAAAACACAAAGATTTTTACGTGGAAAATACTTGGCTCGAAAGGTGAAAAAACCACGACCTACTCCTCAGTAGGATTTGCTCAAACACTTCACTAAAAACTCTAAGCCAAACGGACTTACAAAATAAACTCTTTTGTAATCCTAGGACTAACTCTAATCCCTTTGTAGTAACTAGCCCCTAGCTAATTTCTACAAACTTCAAGTTAACTCTAACTTGAACAATGCGTACCTATTACAATTGCTTCTATGAAAGCTGAAAAGATACAATATGAAAACTCCTACTACAATCAACTAGACTCAATAATTAATCAGATGGAACTGGTTCTTCTAGTTGAATTGTAGCCTCTGCATCGCACAGTAATTCTGCTTGCAAAATCTCTCTGGGAATTTTGCTTTCAGACTTTGATTCACTTCAGCTTTGTGTGTCTTTTTTTTCAGCAGAAATACATCAAGTATTTATAGAGTCAGTCCTTGAGCTTGTCTTCCAATTCCAGTTCAACTCTACCTGGGAGAACAAGTTCTTATCAAACTCAACTTCCTTCCTTCGTTTCTGTCCTTGCTGAATTCGACTTCTATTCTTTCATCAGTTTGCAAACTTTTCACGTTAGAAGATATTCTTCTTGTTCATTGATACTTCACAATCGCATTCATCTCCTATGTACATAAGGTTTGTGTGACAACTCTTCAGGTCAAGCATGTGTGCTCTGATGGACCTGGTTCAACTGGTCAGACTTTTGTCAATCTTCAAAACTATGCAGTGACATGGATCAACAAATTCCCCCTTTTTGATGATGACAAACTCTATGCTTAATCCTGTATACAACTCAAACACTTTGAATGTTTTTTAAACATTTATCATAGAGAAACCAGGTTAATTAGGTTATAAATATCACTTGAAATACAAAAGCACTTTTTTCTTCCCCATTTTGGCATCATCGAAAAGTTTGCAAAATGATAAACTCACCGGTGTTGTTAACAATTACTCATGGCCATTGAGTCTACTGCATATGCAATCATGGATTAATCATCAATAATCAACTAAGAATTCAAACTATCAAAAAATAGAGATACTGAATCAGAGGAAAAAACATCAGATTTCATTGATAGAGAGAATATGATTCTGATACAATCCACATAATGAAACAAAAACAATTAAAACATGAGCAACAAACAAAAAATTCTGAATCTGGGTCACTGAGAGTTCTAGACAGGCTAGGAAATTAAGGCTTGAAAAATTGCAGACATGGTTCATTTAGCCAAGATGGACGGTTCAGCTGACTTAAAAACAGATGAAGACTTCTTTGAGCAAGTCTTGAATTTCTTAGGGGTCTGAACCTCTACCTCTGCCACTTTTTCACTTTGATGGACCAGGTCCATCTCATCCACTTCAACAGCCTCAATAGGTTCAACAACCTTTTCTTTCCCTTTTTTTTCACTCTTTTCTTCTTACTCTCCTCTAAAGATCTCTTCAACTTGTCCTCACTTTGCTTTACCTTTCTCCTTGTATTTCTTCCTCTTGGAAGAAAAATATTAGAAGTCTCAGAAGGAGCATCTTTTCTTTTCTTCTTTGGATTGTAATTATCGCCTAACATTTTCAGCAGATCCGCCAGGGTTTCCTCAGTAGATGAACCAGGTTCATCTGTGTGCTTTCCTAAATTTACTAACCCTTCTGTTTCTACTGATTCACTTCCCCCTGCGTTCTTTCTATTTTCTTCCTCTTTTTCTGGATTAGCTCCAAAAATAGCCATTCTAACAAATTTAGAGGTGGGTGAAGAATCAACCACTTCTTTCCCTTTTCCCTTTTTCATTACTCCGTACTCCCTCACTATTTTTTTTTAATTTAATTTTTACCACCTATTCTTATTGTTTCTGTCAACTCCACATCTATTACAGACCCAACCAGTATGAATCTATTTTCTAAGTTTTTCAGCAACATCAGAGATGACCACNCATCAGAGATGACCTCAGAAGAAGGACTTGGGACAGATGTTACCTGAGTCATCAAAAATTTGGGAATGGTTTTGTAAGGGAGGGGATGTCTTGAATGAACTTTTAGTTTTGAATTGACGGTTAAGGCTTCCCTAGAATCTAGGTATTTTAATTTGGTGAGGATCCTTGTTGAAACAGAACTGGTTCAAAGTCAAATAGATAGGCTTTGAAAAGATTTTGAGTTTGGGCAGAGTTCTGCTCATGATTTAATTATTAGTATTTCAAAGTGTGCAGAGTGAAGAACACATACCTCGCCTTTCAGATGAGCCAGCACGATGAACCAGGTTCATCATTTCAGAATCCTCTTGATCAAGCCTTAATTTGCAAAGATAAAAAAAATTTCATTTGTGATCAGTGAGTCATATCAAAACATGGCATAAG
Organism: Nicotiana knightiana; assembly: GCA_005239525.1. Lineage (NCBI taxonomy): Eukaryota > Viridiplantae > Streptophyta > Magnoliopsida > Solanales > Solanaceae > Nicotiana > Nicotiana knightiana. The sequence continues at coordinate 66,263 of ML404356.1, read as the reverse complement.
AGTATACTTTTTACAGTATGAGACTGAGCAATTGTTAATCTGATTAAGTACCTACTTAAAATTTTCTAGCCAAAAAAAATTCATTTTTACAGTTTTTTTATCTTCAATCAGGTGATCTTAATCATCCCTAATTCCAGCTTGTTTCTCTCAAAATACTCCCTACTAAGTGCTTTAGTGAATATATCAGCAATTTGATGATCAGTAGCACAAAATTCAAGTGAGATCATTCTCTTTTCATAGTTATCCCTTAGGAAATGGTGTCTAACATCTATGTGTTTAGTCCTCTTGTGATGAACCGGGTTCTTCGTCATACTTATAGCACTAGTGTTATCACATTAAATAGGAATGCATCCCACATCAATACCAAAATCCATGAGTTGTTGCTTGATCCATAGCAACTGGGCACAACATGAGGCTGCAGCCACATATTCAGCCTCAGCAGTAGACAAGGCTACTGAATTTTGTTTCTTGGTAGCCCAAGACACAAGGCATGAGCCCAGAAAGTGAGCCATACCTGAAGTACTTTTCCTATCAACCAGGAAACCTGCATAATCAGCATCAACATATCCTACAAGGTCGAAATTACTACCTTTAGGATACCAAAGTCACAAATCAGTGGTGCCTTTCAAATATCTCAAAATTCTCTTCACTGTAGTGAGGTGGGACTCCTTTTTCCATTCTACTTCACACTGAGGACAGTTTTGATGAGATGGTCAGTCTTACCATATTTATAGAATCCCTCATTGGTTGGCCTTTCTGAGGCTTTTGCTTTGTTGTAGTTTCCTCCTCTAGAGATGCCCTTCTTTCTCATGAGAAAGTTTCTGAATTCTTTGGTCCCTCAGTGATTCTTAGTGCTATACTCCTCTCCTTCTTTGGACCATCCATCTTCATTGTCTGCCTTCTGAGTTCATAGGCAGTGAGGTTTCCAATCAGCTCATCTAATTTCAGGGTTGCCATATTTTTGGATTCCTGGATAGTAGTGATTTTGCTTTCCCAGGAAATAGGCAAGACCCTTGTCAAGATTTTCTCAACCCTGTCCTCTTCAAGAATGACTCTTCCAAGAGACTTTAGTTCATTAGTCAAGGTTGTGAACCTTGTGTACATCTCTTGGATAGTCTCTCCTTCTTTCATAGTGAAGTTTTCATACTGAGAGTATAGTAGAGTACCTCTTGACCTTTTTACCTGAGGTGTTCCTTCATGGGCTAATTGCAAAGTATCCCAGATTTCCTTGGCAGTGGTGCAGCTTTGGATTCTGCTGTACTCATCTGGACCTAGTCCACACACTAGCCATTTTTTAGCCTTTGGATTCTTTTCCCACTTCTTCAGATCCTCCGCAGTGCAATCAGCTCTTGTTTTTGGTAGCTCTACACCTTCAGCAATCTTCTTCGTGGTAGCTAGAGGACCATCAGTGACTATGTCCCAGAGTTCATAGCCTTCTCCAATAAGGTGATCCTTCACCCTGTTCTTTCACCATGAGTAATACTGGCCATTGAAAAGTGGTGGCCTTGCAGTAGATTGACCCTCCCAGTTTTCAGGTGGTGCACTCATCTTGATCTTCTCCAAGGTGTTAGCCTTTCAAGGATAACCTGCTCTGATACCAATTGTTTTTTTAGACGTTAATACCACACAATTATATAAGTTAATTGTAAGGTACCCAATTTTTCTAGTGCTGTCTAACTGGAAGAACCTGGTTCTTCTTGATGTACTTACTTCTACTGTTGCGGAATATTAAAAGCAGTAAAGTAAAAACACAGAGATTTTTACGTGGAAAACACCTGGCTCAAAAGGTGAAAAAACCACGACCTACTCCTCAGTAGGATTTGCTCAAACACTTCACTAAAAACTTTGAGCCAAACGAACTTACAAAATAAACTCTTTTGTAATCCTAGGACTAACTCTAATCCCTTTGTAGTAACTAGCCCCTAGCTAATTTCTACAAGCTTCAAGTTAACTTTAACTTGAACAATGCGTATTACAATTGCTTCCATGAAAGCTAAAAAGATACAATATTAAAACTCCTACTACAATCAACTAGGCTCAATAATTAATCAGATGGAATTGGTTCTTCTAGTTGAATTGTAGCCTCTGCATCGCATAGTAATTCTGCTTGCAAAATATCTCTAGGAATTTTGCTTTCAGACTTTGATTTACTTTATCTTTGTGCGTCTCTTTTTTCAGCAGAAATACATCAAGTATTTATAGAGTCAGTCGTTGAGCTTGTCTTCCAATTCCAGTTAAACTCTACCTGGGAGAACAAGTTCTTATCAAACTCAACTTCCTTCCTTCGTTTCTGTCCTTTCTGAATTTGACTTCTATTCTTTCATCCATTTGCAACATTTTCGCATTAGAAGATACTCTTCTTGTTCATTGATACTTCACAATCGCATTCATCTCCTATGCATATAAGGTTTGTGTGCTAACTCGTCATGTTAAGTATGTGTGCCCTGATGGACCTGGTTCAACTGGTCAGCCTTTTGTCAATCTTCAAAACTATGCAGTGACATGGGTCAACAGTGAGTTGGTGTACTCACGTTACTCCCTACACCTTGTGTGCTGATCCAGGTGTTACTGGACGTGCTAGCGAGTGTTGATTTCATCCATCACGGATCAATTGAAGTTAGCAAGGCAGTTGCATGTCGATCGCAGCCCTGCTCTTCTCTCTCCTATCTTCCTATAGATGTTTTTAGTTGTTTTCCAGATTGTATTTGTCTTAGTATTATCAAACAGACATTGTAGATGCTCATGACTAGTGACACCCGATGTCGGGCCTTTATTTCCGTTTTCTTTTTCTTTATTTTGAAATTTCTTATGAAAGTTTTATGGCTAAATATCTTTAAAAGAAATATTGTGTTGTTTGGGTAGTGAGTCGGCTGGCCTAGTACCAAGGCAGGCGCCATCACGACTTGGTAGTTAGGTCGTGACAAGTTGGTATCAGATCCTAGGTTACATAGGTCACACGAGTCATGAGCAGGTTTAGTAGAGTCATGCGGATCGGTACGGAGACGTTGCTTATCTTCGAGAGGCTGTACAACCCTTAGGAAACTTCACATTCTTGAATTCTTATTGTGCGGTACTAATTTAGCTTGAAGCGTAATCCTTTGAATTCCTTCCATGCATTTGTATGCGCGCTTGAGCGCTCGATACCAGCTGTGCATCGATGACTTTTGATTTCCATAGATGAGGTGCGAGATGTGGTTTTGGCATGTGGAGAGATGGTCCAGTCTGGAAACTTGAGGTTGGGTTTCATCTGTGGCTTGAGTACTGAGGTTTCAATTGTGTGAGCACGTGCATTTGGGGGATTATATGCCCGTTGTGTCCTTATTGGTGGAATTTGTGGCTGGATGGCTATGTGATGAGTATGATGTGACTACGAAATGAGTTCATACGATTTGAATGTGACGAGAAGGATTTGCTTGAGGTATAAAAAGAACTATTTGGTGTTTGATTTCCATCATGATTTGACCTATAGTCTCGAGTTATGAGTGTGATGGAGGATCCTTTTTCATGTTGTTTAGTTGAGGAGTAAAAGTAGATTTTCATGTCGTGATATGAGTTCAGACTCAGGAAGATTAAGTGACTGTGTAATGCTTATGACTGTGAAAGGGTATAAAGAGATGTTAGTTTGAGGCGAAGCAGGTGGATTATCTCCTGCGGGGTGTCCTGAGGGTCATGTTATTCATAGTTGTTTTGTAGCAAGTTCTCTTTTACCAGTGAAATATATGTGTTGCAATTTGAGTTTGGATCGCTTGTGAGAGTGGACTTGACTGTTACAAGAGTGAATGCGAGATTTGCAGATGATTCGAGATGCTAGATGGTTTGTGCTACATGAGCTTAAGGAGGATTTCGTTGAATATCACTGCGATATTATGGCTGTAATAAAGTATGGGCATTTTGAGTTATGGTATGTTTCGACCTATGGCTTTGAGCCAAGTGGCTGAGTCAACTATTGATAAGTAGATTATACGGTGATGTGATGTATTGGTTTTGGTTTGAGGTATACTTGTGAATGATTTATGTTCAGCAGAGGGTGAAATCGAGGATGACTTGAGTAAAGGAATTTCTGGGTACGAGTTGTATTAGGCTTTATGAGTATATGAGAAGCACCAAATGATTTGAATTGTTATTGGTGAAGGATGTGATATGCAGGGAGAAGGAATTTATTTGGTTGCATTAAGGTGGGTTTACTGCCTAGGATGTTGGTGTGCAAATGGGGCACATGTCGTTCTGTCTGTTTCATCAGTTTATTTGAGATTTGCGTAGAGTGGATGACTCTCGAGAATGGATCTGATGGATTCAAGATTTATATGTAACAATTGGGAATCTTCAGGATGTGTATTTGGCTAGGAAGGGAGATTTACATTGGAGGGTGTCAAGATTTGTGGTATTTCTATATCGTTGTGGATTCTACAATTCGGTACCAGGAAAGGGAAAAAATAGCTTAAATTCATAGGAAGTCTCTTCAGAGTAAGTATTTGAGTTGTGGTACTTTTGGGGTGATTAAGTGAATATTCAGCGGCTTATGAGCCTTAGGGCGGTGTGGTTTGTGCTAGGGCCCCGCGTGGTGAGTTTTGGTTGAGGATTTTGGTATTACAGCAAGGAGAAAAATAAATTTAAAGGTAAGTCAGCAGGAACTCGGAGAAATAAGATAGCTTGGTAGTAGGTTGGATCGCCATGATAATAAGTAAGATCGGTTCCTTGGGTGCTTATGATGTGGTGAGGATTCCTCGTGTGATTTGTGGCAATGCGCTTGGGCTTTGTCAACTTGCGTATCTTAGTTGAGTTAGAGGGACTTGTCCTGACGGTTTGGTTAGATGCAAGTGGGTTTCAGAGAGTTCTTGATGATCTCTACCAGGGTTTGAGGTGTATATTTTCTACTAGTGCGTGGGGCATGTGGCGTATTGTAATTTTCTCCAGAATGAAATCAAATGGAAAGTTCTTGGCTAATTGAGTATTTAGTTGCTTGCGACTCAAGGTGGTTTTTGAGATTTGTCGTATCTTTCATATGGTGACATAATGGGTGTGATGTGTGGTGTACCATTGAGATTTGCATATGCAAGGCCGCGATGCAGTTTTGAAAGGAAGATCTTGAATCCTTAGGCAACATGGACAGTTTCAGATGAGTAGGTAAATGACATTTCTACTTGGTATGGCTTGATGAGAGTATACATTTCAAAAGGGGCAATGTGTTTTGGTTTATGGATACTTCATTGGTATGGCGACACGTTTGATCTACTGTTGGTGTTCAAATTTTGCCTTGTGGCACAGAAGAATTATAGAAGTATTCCTCGTGGGATGATCGTGTATTGGGATAGTGTTAGACATTCAGGCGGTGGATTTGAGATCGGATATGGTGATCCGTGTGTTCTATGGATTTGGAGACTGGGAGTTCTCATGAGTATATTGTTTCGTGGTTGTGGATTGTGAAAACGTAGCCGAGGTTGGTCAGAAGATATCATGTGTTGTGATTCAATTATTGTGGGATTTTGGAGGGTTATTTGTCTATTGTGGATGACCAGAGTTGATTTGGGGTTCATTGGTAGGCCTAGTATGGATGTGTGTTCTACACCGGGTCGATTTGGTTGACTTCGTACTGTGGTTGTTGAGGGATGTGTCATTCGGTTAGAGTTGAGCTTACTCATTTTCCAATATGTTATATGAGTTAGCCTTCTATGCTACGAGGGGTTGTGATTTGTTGGCTATATACACCCATGATGCGGATCTATTGTGGTCTTATAGCGGAAATTGAGTGAGATGAGTAATTGGGTATTGCATGATTGAGGCGTATTGGTTATGTTCTTTCGGGTCTCGTGTGGCATTGTATCGCCTGATTCTCCGTGGTTATGGTAATGCACTTTGAGTACTTGGCGTCGAATTTCGCGTGGTTATTGATTTTGAGTAAGGCGGAACGAGGTATATAATATGGACCATCGTTTAGATGGGGTGACGCATTGCAGCGAATTTATGTTGAGATATGATCCTTGTGTGTTGAATTCATGTGTTTTGGTTTTGTGGTGTGTGGGGAGTTTGTAGCATCGTATTAGGGTGATACCCGTTGAATCTCGCGGGACGATTCTCTTGTTTGACGTCATTTTTCATGTTTGAGTTCATTTGGAATGTTGCTTATTTGTGCACGGACTGCATGGGTTATGGCTTTAAGTTATATTGATGTGTCACATCACTAGAGTGGTTATGTTGGATGATATGATGTCATCGGACCTAGAATGGGTCCTATCAGATCTGGTTGCGGTATATTTGGGAGGATATTGATGCTGATTGGCTTAGAAATTTTGCTATAGTTCCTATCGAAGGAGAGGGCGTTCCACCACTTGCTGATCCGACGAATAGTTATGGGTTTCTGCGTGTTTCTTTCATCATTGGCAGTATATGAAGGTGTTAAAATGGGTCTCTGTTTGATAATAGGTTTATTACCGGAATTGGGTTGTTCCGAGCAGCCACTGTGATCATAAATTATCGCGACGAGTGTTTGAGTTATGTGGATATCATGTGATTTGATCTTGAGTTATGGCTATAGTTGGATACAGCTTGTTCAGACTTACACACGGTGTAGATGCAAGATTCTGATTGTATAGAAAATTTTGGACGTGGAAGTTTGGATTCTAAGGCTTGGTCTAGGTTCGACGAAGGAATTTCAGTTATGCTGTGTTATCAGACCTATATGGGAGGAGGTATGGATCTCCGGTTGGATGGTTTGATCTAGGTAAGACTAGGATCTTGGGTACATACTTGGTTCAGGATGCTTTAGATAAGGTGAAGTTGATTCAGGAGCGGCTTCGCACGGTGCATCGTAGGTATAAGGGTTATGCAGACAGGAAAGTCCGTGATGTGTCATTTATGGTTGGGGAGAAGGTTTTGCTGAAGGTATCACCCATGAAGGGTGTTATGCGATTTGGGAAGAGGGGCAAGTTGAGCCCCCGGTTCATTGGGCCTTTCGAGGTGCTTCAGAGGATAGGGGAGATGGCTTTTAAGATTGCCTTGCCCCTGAGTTTGTCGAGTGTGCATCCGTTATTTCATGTTTCCATGCTTCGGAAGTATGTTACCAATCTGTCCTATGTGTTGGACTTCAGCACGATTCAGTTGGAGGGTGATATGACTTATTATGTGGAGCCGATGGCTATTTTGGGTCGGCAAGTTCGAAAGTTGAGGTCAAAGGACATAGCTTCAGTGAAGGTGCAGTGAAGAGGACACACTATGGAGGAGGCCACCAGGGAGACCGAGCGAAGATGGGAGTAGATATCCACACCTATTTGAGACTCCATGTATATTTCTAGACTCGTTCGAGGTCAAATGTTTGTTTAAGAAGGGGAGGATGTAACGACCCGGCCGGTCGTTCCGAGAGTTAGAGCCATGTTCCCCTATTTCTGCTTCTTTATGTGTTATTCAGCTTTATTGTGTTGTGTCGGGTTGGTTGATTCGATCCGGAGTGGTTTCAGAGTGAAATGAGACAGTTAGTCTCTTATTTAGAAGTTCAAGTTGGAAAAGTCAATCGGATATTGACTTATGAGTAAATAATCTCGAATTTGGATCTTTATGGTTCGGTTAGCTCCGTTAGGTGATTTTGGACTTAGGAGTGTGTCCGGAATATAATTTGGAGGTCCGTGGTAGAATTATACGTGAATAGGCGAAATTAGAAATTTGGTGATTTCCGGTCGGCAGTGGAAAATTTGATATCAGAGTCGGAATGAAATTTCGAGAGTTGGAGTAGGTTCGTAGTGTCATTTGTGACGTGTGTGCAAAATTTGAGGTCATTCGGACGAGATTTGATAGTTTCGGCATCGATTGTGAAAGTTTGAGGTGTCAAGTCCATTAAGCTTGAATTGGTGTGTGATTCATTTTTGTTATTGTTTGATGTGATTCGAGAGCTCTATTGAGTTGATATGGTATTGTAGGACTTGATGGTACCTTTGGTTGAGGTTCCGGAGGTCTCGAGTATGTTTCGGGTGAGTTTTGAGTGAGTCCCGGCATTTTCGCATCTCTGGCATGGTTCTGGTGCCTTGGAAATGCGAACCTCGGTAAAATTTTGCGGATCGCATAATTTTTGTCGCGGCCCCGCTCCAGGGAAGATCTGCAGATTCACTGGTCTGACTTTGGAAGCCTATGTCTTTTGATCTATAAAGAATTTTGAGATAATTCAAAAATGAAAGTTGTATCCATTTGTGTCTAGTTTCCATAAAGGTAAAGAAATCATAAGTTGGGCATTTGTAGAGAAAGTTATTGCCAAAATACTAAAGCCTAGCAGTGCAACCACCAAAAGTGTGACCGCAGGGGCTTGGAGTTTCGCAGCCGCACCTGGATTTTCGCGGACCACATAGTGGAGGTCAGAGGGTGCACTATATAAACAGTGTTTAGGGTATTATTTTATATTTTAGACCTAGGGAGCTTGGTTTGTGGAAATGTTTCGTGGATTTTTCAAGAAGTTCATCGGGGTAAGTGATTCTAACTCGAATTTGGTTAATATACATGAATATATCAATGATTTCATCGTTTGATTAGTCCTTTGAGGTCGAAATTTGGGTAAATTGTAGAAACTTCATAAAATGAATTCTTGGGGATTTGAATGTCGATTCGAAGTCGGATTTGAGTGAAACTAGTATGGTTGGACTCGTGAGTGAATGCGTGTACGTAATTTGTGACTTTTACCCGATTCTGAGTCGTGGGCCCAGGAGCCGGTTTTGAGCCTATTTTGGGTTTAGGGCCTAACTTTATAGTTTTTCTTGTGGAATTCATTCCTTTAGCATAAATTAATGGTATTGTACTGGTTATGAATAGATCCGGAGCATTTGTAGGCCGAGTCGAGAGGCAAGAGCATCACGGGTTAGAGATTTGACTGGTTTGAGGTAAGTAATGATTGTAAATCTAGTCCTGAGTGTATGAAACCCCAGATTTCGTATCATTTTACTATTTTTAGGTGACGCACATGCTAGGTGATGGGTGTGTGGGCGTTCACCGTTGGGAATTGTGACTTGGTCCGTCCCGTAGCAACTGTAGAGTTGTATATTTTGTTGAAACTGTATAATATTTATGTGTTTTGGCAAGAGATCCTTTAAATTGGGCTGAATGCCATGTTTGGGCCTTGTGCCAATACTGTTTGGACCCTCAGGGGCTTTTCTTACTATCCTCCCACTGTTTTTGATTTGAAATCCATACTCAGTCATGATTATACTTGTTTACTGCATAACTCAGTTTTGTTACTCTGTTTTGATGCATATGAAAGTTGTTTTGGGTTGAGTTCCCTATTTTTACTGAAATGTCCGAGTGACTTGAGAGGTTTATGACTGAGTGAGGCCGAGGGACTGATTTGTGAGGATATAATATGGGATCGGGCTGCACGCCGCAACATGTTTATTATAGGCCGATGGCCTGAGTGATTTATGCCATGATTTAGCTTGATATAGGCTTAGGCTGAAGGAGCCCCTTCCGGAGTCTGTACACACGCCCAGTGAGCGAAGATACCTACTGAGTGCGAGTGCCGAGTGCCGAGTGCCGAGTGATGAGTGACTGATAGGAACGAGCGATGGTGAGGTATGCCCAAGGGGCTGTTACGAGTGATTGTGAAGTATGCCCGAAGGGCTGTTTATGAGTGAATGTGAGTCTTGCCCTATAGATGTTTTTAGTTGTTTCCAGACTGTATTGGCCTTAGTATTATCATACAGACATTGTAGATGCTCATGACTAGTGACACCCGATGTCGGGCCTTTATTTCAGTTTTTTTTTTCCTTGTTTTGAAATTTCTTATGAAAGTTTTATCGCTAAATAACTTGAAAGTAAATATTTTTGAAAAGAAATATTGTGTTGTTTGGATAGTGAGTCGGGTGGTCTAGTAGCACGATACACGTCATCACAACTTGGTAGTTGGGTCGTGACAATAGCCCCATCTCCTTAATCTGTCTCTTGTTAGTAGTCATTATGATAAATATCCATTTTGATACCCCCAACATTGTTATATATCATCATTTTCCATATTACCTTACTAAACTGTCCTCTAAGCTTCAAGTATACATGGCCTCGATTCAGAATTTATCCATCAAAGCCAAGTACTTGAAGCTCAGAGAAGAGTTTAGTAAGCTAAAATCAAATAATAAAAGGCTAAAAGTAAAAGTAATGTTGGCAAGTGCCCGAGTGCTAATCAGAAGTAATCAATAACATTTACTAAAAAATAACCTTTTGAGTAATAGTAAAGTTTGTAAAACAGAAGTAAATGGACAATCCGCTTTAATGATCGAAGTAAAATCACACTTTTTATTTAGTGAAAGGTTAAGTGCAACTAATCAAATATCACAGTGACTTAAGCTTGAATAAAACTATAACGCATATATGATGTGTTTGGTATAACGAAAAATATTTTTCGTGAAAATTAAAATATTTTCTTGAAAAATAAGTGGTAATCTAATTCATATTCCGGTGTTTGGTATGTAAATTAAGGAAAATAACTTTTTAAGAGTATTCATAAATAATTTAGATACAATAAACATGAAGCCATAAACTTTCGAACCCATAAATTTTATAAATTTCCGAACCGCTAAAAATTTCGAACCCGCAAACTTTCGAGCCCGTAAACTTTATAATTTCTAAACCCGTAAACTTCCAAACACATAAACCTCCGAACTCATAACTTTAGAACCATGTAAAATATCGAACCTGTAAACTGAAAATGAAAGAACTTGAACTAAAAATATATATAAATATTTTTTTTTATGGGTGAGGGGGGAGGTAGGGTCATCGGGGATAGTAGGGTGGGTAGTGATCGAAAAGAAAAAAGAAATTGAAATCTGAAAAAAAAAAAAAGAGTCTTGTTGGAAAAGAGGGTGAGAGATGTGGGGTAGGGGAGGAAGGGGGTGGGGGTTAGATGTGAGGGTAGGTGGAGTTTTTGGCTTCATGTTTATTGT